>JACEGR010003267.1:0-108582 GCA_014170235.1 Listronotus bonariensis
TTTATGAAACCTATTGTTTTTTAACCAAAGAATAAAGTTAGCCCTAAGTTTATAATGTATCTTCATTTTACAGCAAAGTCCAAGTTTTACTTGTTTTAGTTATATATTGGCCCGTCCAGCAACCCCACTCTCGCCTCGGTACCGCAAGTTTGTTCACTTATTAATTAAATAAAAATAAAATATTTTGGATCAGCGCCACTGTGTTTTTACTCAAAAAGTGTCCAAAATTAGTTTGTATCAATATTAAAAAAAAAACATTTAATTTAAAACAAAATTGTTGAAAACCATGTATGAAACTGATACTTTTAAAATTTAAATTTTAATAATAATTTTGGTTACAGTTTTATACACGGTTTTCTACATTTTTGTCTAAAATCAAATGTTTTTTAAAAATCATGGATACATACTGATTTTGGAAAAAGTTTTAAATATAAACATAGTAAAGCTAATTTAAAATATTCAGTTTTAAATTAATTAATAAGTAAAAAACTTGACGAATTAAGGTGTGAATAGGGATGCTAGGCGAGATAAAATAGTTGAAACTTATATTTTCCTATAAAATATTAATAAATTATGGACTAAAGGCTAATTTTATTTTTTGATATAAAGCCCAGATCATGGCCCACTCTGTAAAATTTAATTTTAAAATTAAAACCATTAGTTTAGGGGCTAAAAATAAAAAAAACCCTTGGGTATCAAATATTTTAAAAAGCTCTTATCCTCTAAAATTTAAAGAATAAAGAATAAACAGGGTGTTTCATAAGGAAAACATGTGTTTCTCATCTCAAAAATATAAAATTAAAGACTAACTACACAACTGGATTTTTCGTAAAAATATCTACCAATTTCAGTTTTACTTTTGTTTAAAGTTTACTAAAATAGAAAAGGGGTCCAAAATGGAAAAAAATTCGCTCTGTATGACAAAAACTAAGAGGTCCATGAAAAATCTTTTAGTGTTATTAAAAAAACAAACAATTCGCAAATACCGCAAGTCTCCATCTCTAATAATAATTAAGATACCCTGCAATTGTAATGAAATAGGTAACCCGTACATAATTTAACCCCTTCTAGTAGCATGTTCTACGCTATTTTATTTGAATGTTGTTATTAATTTTAAAAACATTTTGGCAAAATCTGTTTTTCCGTTTGGTAAACCAAAGGAAAGTTCTTGTTACTCTATCCCTACTTAAGCCTCAGTTTGCGATCGTTTTAACAACAATTACTTTGCCATCACAACATACAATTGTTTTTGTTAGTCTTCTGAAGTCCGGAACAAAGTTTTATCTTTAAAATTAGTTTTGTGTCCTAAATATTAGCTTAACCATTTTAAATTAAATTATCGACTAGTTGTTAATCTAAATCGAAAGCCTTAATAAACAAAAACAAAAAAATAATCCACCGAGTGCCGGATGTCAATTTAATATATACGAGTAGCTCCAAGAAGTATAAATATGTAAAAATATGAAAAACTGCCTTTTTTTTAATATCATAGCAACATGTCAACTAAATAAGGTTTTTGGATTTAAATGGGGATTATATCTAAAATTTTACATGAAATAAACAAACATTTTTAGTATCATACTTCTATTTATTTATGTTTTACAACTTTTTGCCTAATTTACCTGGTTTTAATAAACGATTTATTTAATGTTAAAGTTTTTTAAATGTACTGGTTAAGCAAATAGGTATTGGTATATCGGCCAATAAAGCAAGAACAAAGGATGTATCTGGCTCATCCAATCCAAAAAGTTTACATGCGGGTATTTAAGTTAGACTCCCTCTTTTCCTCACATTGCCTATGTGTTATGTTATTTAGCTGATCCGGTATATAAATACAAAAACAAGAATAAATAAAAATATACTAAAAAAACTATTTATTTTATGTAAAATTTTAGATATGGGTCCTTATTCATTTATAAAAAAAATATCTGACATTTTTCTGAATTATTAAAAATAAAAGCATTTTCTCTTGGTTTATTTTCACATTTTTGTACTTTTTGGAGCCACTGTGCAAACCAAAAAATTTTTTAGGGGAATCTTGTTTTTTTTTTAAGAAGCAAAAGTAGTTGCCATACACGACATTTTAAACATTTTAATGTTTAGTCCATTTGTCCTATTGTAAAGTCAATCCGTGGACATACTATATACAGGCTACGTTTTTTCGATGTTTAATACAGGGATATTAGAAACCGGTGTGGCTACAGAGATGGTTAAATGAAGAAAGAATTGTAGTTTTTAAAGTTCATCAAATTTTGTTTTTCCAAAAAAGTCATTGCTTACTAGATGTTTTGAACAAATCTTGTTTGAAAATATGACAACCGAGATTGAGGTCGTTTTTATAAAAATAAACCTACGTTTTTAATTTTTTAATTACCATGAAAAAGACAAAATTATTTTTTTTTAAATATACAGGGTGTTCTATTTTATAAAACTTAACATTGATCAATATTTTAAAACAATAATATTTGAAAAAATTGCTGCATTCTACGTTAAAAGTTATATAGGAATCCGGTTATACCTTTTTATTTAGTTATCAGTCCACTGAGCTGCAAGGCGTACCTGAAAATACCAAATTTTCAAGATCGACCTGTACTGACCTGCAGCTCAGGCACTAAGAAGGCTATGCGGTTCGCAGAATCCGTAAGATTCTATACTAAATTATAACTAAAACCCAAATGGGACACACTGTAGAGGTATTTTATTTTTTTAATAAGGATTATAGGGTATAGGCTAAGCGGTAAAAGGTACAAAAAAACTAAGAAACGTGTTCAGTACTCTTTTTGGGGTTAAGTTAAATAGCGCATTCAGATCTACACTTACTTGGTTGGTTTAGAAGATTCAGGGTAATTTTATAAATTTGTCAATTTTTATTATGTCCTATTACTCGAACATTTATGAAGATAGAAACAAACTTTACATATTAAAGTTTTGTAACTTTTTACGTAAAATACTGTGGCGTAGCTAAAATAAGTATGTTTGTTTTAATTTTGGAGATATAACACAAATTTGCATTTTTTTAAATGGGACACCCTGTATCTAAGTATCTGGAAAAAATATTTTTCTTGCAATTACAACAATATATTATTATTTTACATTATTTTAAACATCAAAACTAACAAAAAAATTTAAAAAGTGTGGAATTGAATCAATATTCATTTATTTTTAAAGGATACAGTGATACTACTATACAGTCAATTTCTTTAATGTCGCCCCTTTATATTTTAAACGGATAAATTTTAAATAAGTTAAACTTTGGAATGTCAAACTGATGCTTAAATACTATATTTTAAAGTGAAATTGACAGATGACAATATCAAGATGGCGGCTGGGCCCCATCTTGGAAAAAAGTTAAATGAAAAGGGAGGCCTTAAAGCACATTATTTTAAAACTCCCAACGAAAACTTTATAATTATAATACAAAATGGCGGTACTTTAAAAATTAACTAAATACCTGATTTGGTTTCCAATACTAATAAATGTATATGTACTAAATGTGGTATTTTCTTAAAGCTCTTTAAAGATCTTTTATTGGTAATATAATATATAAGGTGCTTCATTTAAATAATATAAACTTTTTTCTACCCTGTCTATTATTACAATTATCATCATTAAAAGATCTTTTAAAGGGCTTTAAGAAAACACCATATTAGGTACATCTAGCTTTATTAGTTTCGCTTGTATAATATGGCCATCCAAATCAGGTATTTGTATGTATCTAGGGTGTCCCATTTAAAAAAATGTAAGTTTTGGTTTTACCTCAAAAATTAAAACATTCTAGTTTATTTTAGCTAAGCCACTGGATGCTATGATATTAAACTTTTGTATTTGAAATTTGTTTTTATCTAACAAAAATTACCCTGTATCTTTAAAATTAATCAAGTTAGCTTAGATCTAATTGCGTCATTAAACTAAACACCTAAGAAAACAACGGGACACGCATTTTAGTTTTTTTTTTGTATTTTTTACCGTTTACCTTTACCTTATAATCCCAACCAAAAAACCACCCTGTACATAATTTTTTATCCACCAAAACAGAAATATTTGTAAATCACAAAATACTTTTTGCCTTTATTGTTATAAAAATAAAAGTATTTATTTTTAAAATTGTTTATGAAATATTAAAACTTAAGCAAAGGACAGAAATTTAATTTTATATTATAAACAATGACTGTTTTTACAAAAGCTTATTTATTTAATTTTAGAAATCTAATACAATAAAAGTCATTATTTTCTATTAAAATTGTATTTCTCTGAAAAATAAACAGTCACTGAATGACTCAATGCAGTGCATTTTATCGCTTGGCTTTAAAAAGCTGGCTTTAGCTTAGTCCGGAATTTTTATTTATTTAGCGGCTCAAAGTTATACAGTTAAAGTATTATCCAGTAGTATTTACGTTATAAAGTAAATATTCAGCAAAATCTTTATACAGTGTACATTTAAAAATATAAAAAAAAGTTCATGTAAACATGGTTTTAGAAATGAATTTTTTTCTAGGTTGTTAAACTAAAAACTTTTTTTTGTAAATATCTCAAATACCCCTCATCTGATTTTAATAAAATTTGGAAGTGTTATTTTTTTAATTTAAAGGGCTTATTTAGATCTAATTTGCCTAAATTAATCTAATCCAGTGGCATCTCGGGAAGTATTTCAAAGTTTTATTTGGATTTCGCAAGTAAAATAATATTTTTTAGGCTTTAAAACTTTTATTTTATATCCTTAGTTTCCAAGAAAAAAATCAATATCTTCCTTCCAACAAACCAAAATAATTTTAAAAAATTCGTTTAAATGTTAATGTTAAAAACAACTTTTAAATATGTAAACTTGTTTATTTACAAGAAAAAATTGTCTTTAATTCGATATGCAATAACGAGTGTTGGTGTGACTTTTGGCTGTTTTGACAGTTCTTAGGATTCCTTTAAATTTTACATTTCGAAAGATTTTGGCTCGAGGTTTTGTTAATAAACCGTCAGCTAAAATCTAAACTTTTTCCGTATATAATACACTATTTTTTTCTGTAATGGAAAAAACGACGCCTTATTATTAAAAAAACATTTTATTGAAGTCAGAAAATTAATAATGTCCAATTTGAAGTTTCAAACTGGTCGACTGGCATATTTGAAACACAATTACACATTTTATTACTATTGAAACCCTTAAGGAAATTATTTAGAATATGTCAATGTAATCTTGTATTTTAACGTATTGAAATGAACAAGTTACAACTAAAAGCGATTCTTTAATAGTGTTTGGGAATATTATAAAGATAAAAAATATCTGACTGGACTCCTAATATAAGGTAAATGTAAGTTCTGTAAGTAAATTATTCTAAAATTAAATATTTACCTTTACCTACGTGAATGTATGTTTGGGAAAAAAGTTATCACTTTTTTTCTACGGGAAAAACAAATATAAAAAGTCACATTTTAGTATCTGTTAACAAAGATACAACGTCAAAGTTTTTTCCGTCACGGAAAAAATATATTATTCGAGGATTGCATTTTAGGTTTAAGACCATGCAGAACTTCTTATAAAGAATTATTTTTTTATAAAACCTATAATAAAAACTTTTCCAGATGGTGCAAACTTAAGTAGACACGTTGAATAAAATATAAGCATTTGCTTTTATGTATATGTTCTGTAAAACTCATACAGAGCGTGTCTACTTAAGTTTGCACCATATGAAAAACTTTTTGTTTTTAATTTTATAAAAAAGAGTTATTTTTACACAAAAGCTCTGCATCGTCTAAAACCTCAAATACAACCCTCAAGTAATAATTTCTTGCAGTAGTTTATGAGGTTAGTCAAAAGATAAGAATTTTGCTTAAGCGGAAAGTACCTTCATTTTCATAATATTAAAAGTTTTTATAGAAAAAAGATGCTAAGGATTAAAAACATCTTTTAAATATGCATAATGGTTTATTTAGAAAAAATACTTTTTTTAACATTGTTTTCTGCGATACCGAGCGTTTCTGTTACTGTTTACTTATTTGACACTTTTAAAGTTTTCTTTACATTTTACATTTCGAAAAAGATATACACAAATGAACAAACCTAATTTTTATCGTTAACGCATATAAAATTTAAAAAAGTTTTTTTTGAAAATGAAAGTAGATTTGCATATTTTAATGCAATTTTTTATTATATACATATTTAGCTAATTAAAAATTTTGATAATATGAAATATAAAGGGTATTTTCTTTTTAAGCATAATTCATATTTTGTAATATATGTACTTAGTATATTACTGCAAAAATTTAAATCTGATAATTGGATTGTGGGTTTTAGACACGCTGTATATTACATATACAGGCTGTAACAAATTCGAGGAACACCATTAGGATCTCGGGAACGGAAGAAAGTTGGTTACATTGAGGCCAAGTTGCGCATTTTTATGCTTAACAATATTCTGTTTTAAAAATTTGAAAATTAGCAGCCGTTCCGGAAAATATCCGAAAAATAAACAAAATTTTGCCAACCAGTTTTTATTTTTTACTCGGTTTATTTGAAGAGATATTTTAAAATAAACGACACATTACACCCACCACTTTTTCTGTTATATAAAATGATGTCACTAAATTTAAGATCCGTGGTTTCGTCTTTGAGCCACCATCATTAACTTTGTTTTTTTAATAGGCGAAATATTTGGTTTTAAACCTAATAAACTCGTATTTTAATTCTAAATCCAACGATATATCACACTTTACCTTCATGCGACGTTTCGAACCAAAAAATCAGCATCCACTATTTTTCCATTAAACATTTTTATTTCAAAAAATATTGGAAAATTTCATTTAAAGGTAAGTATAAATCCATTTTTTTATAACTTCTCGCTATATTTTTTAAATTTATTTATTTATTTATTTATTTATTTATTTATAATGTAACTAACAAGCTACATGAATTTAATGTAATTTACAAACATTTACTTATGCGTAATAAAATAAAGCATTTAATTTTATTAAACGACTCTATTAACTTTATCGTAGCCTGTCATAAGAAAATGGATGCATACTTATCTGCAAACGTAAACTTCCTTAAACGTCAGGGAAAAAACCGTTAGTTGTAACGGCGAAATTGTGAATGATGATGGTTTTCGGTTCAAAACGTCGCATAAATGTAAAGTTTGATATATCATTGAATTTAGAATTAAAATACAAGTTTATTAAGTTTAAAACCAAATATTCCGCCTATTTAAAAAAACAAAGTTGATGATGGTAGCTTAAAGACGAAACGTCGGATCTTAAATTTAGTGACATAATTTTATAGAACAGAAAAAGTGGCAATCTTAATGTGTCGTTTGTTTTAAAATTCGGATGATTTCAGAACGACTGCAAATTTTTAAATTTTTAAAACAGAATTTGGTAAAGCATAAAAATGCGCAATTTTCCTAAATTTATCCGACCCTGTGTCTCTACCGTTGCCGAGATTCTAATGGTGTTTCACGAATTTGTAACATCCTGTATATACATAAAATATGAATTACATAAATTATTTAAACTAGAGTTTATAAACCCAAACATAAATTTAAAACAACAAAACATGTACTTTAGTGCGCGTCTAGACTAGCAACAATTCGTCAACCATCCGTCCAAACTAACCAACCTGTTTGCGCGCTCCTTTGACGGCAAAAAACCGACAAGCTCTGAATCACCGGCAAATTCTCCGCCAAGCCCTTGAAATGACGTAAATTCCGTCCATGTCCGCGCTATGTGGCTGTGTATGCTGCGTGGAGCGTCACGCCGAATTGTTGCAAGTGTGTACGCGGCTTTTCATCTATAATATAAAGTCACGTATTTTTGAAACATCCTTAGATGAAAAATAAGATTATAAAAATATAAATAGTCGACTTAACAGAAAATATGAAGTTTGATAGCAGAGATATTTAATAAATGTCGGAGTTTGAGGTATCTGCCGGTACTCGGCTACCCACGTGAGGTCGCACAGTACTTAAAAAACACGCATACTAAATGCATTTTTAAAAATTGGTATTGCGTAAACCCGACTCATAGAAACCCCTTTTAAAACGGATCGGTTAATATTTACCGTGTTCATAAATTGATTGGATTTTTAACTTGGGTTGAATCCAGCTGACCCAAATAAAAGCCAGGGTTAGTCAGGGGGTCATATGAACTTTCCGAGGGAGGGCCACATGGCCGGCTCAAGAAAAAGTGCGAAAAATTTTGCCCACCGGAAAAAAAATGGAGGGAGGTTCAAATTTTAAAGAGCAGAAAAAACGGTCTTTACCTCTTTTTATTCTTTTCTTTTATTTCTCAATTAATCTTTTCTTCCTCCCTTTCCACATATCTCTTATGCTTCCCCTCCGGCCGCCCCTGGGAGGGACCATATCATCATTTAATGCCCATATATACCATTATGTATGTAAAAATATATTGGTTACACACCCATATATATATATATATATATATATATATATATATATATATATATATATATATATATATATATATATATATATATATATATATATACTAAAATGCAGCATTTTTACTTACCTAATATATACATATAATTAAATGGATGCCTTTACGTACCTAAAACAAAAAGAGAAATATATAAATAAAAAATACTTTCTCTTACAAACCACGACACGTTAACATATATATCTTAATAATTAACAAAACAATTTAGTTAAAAGGTAGCTTATGACTTATATATGTATCTTAAGGGTAACCCAAGACAGATACCACACTGGCGGCGCCAGCTTTTTGTATTTGGGGAAGGAGGGCGACTACTGTTTAAGGTGGCCCACAATGGACTAGAAAATGCCTAAGCAATAAAAAATTTGACACTTAAAAGTTAACAGGTCTATAAAATTTGACACTTTAAAAGTTAACAGGTCTATAAAACAGAAACAAAATGCTTTTTCGTTTACGACAAAACACTTTTAACACACACTACATGCATTATATTACCCTATTAGTCTAGAAAAAAATGAAGAACAAGAAAAAGCTCTTTATGTCACTTTCCCTTTTCCATCAAAATTGGCGCTATACATAACAATACCTGCAGCGGGACTCCGTGTACTGTAGTATTCTACAAATCGAGGTCTCCGAACGTGACGAATTTTAGCAAAATTTTAAAAAAGTCGTACATAACTCTAAAATAAATTTAGGTGTTCGTTAGTTTGCTATGATTTATATTGTGAACACCTAGTATAAAGAAAAGTATACATTTTGGGAATTTTAAAAAATATGCATTTTTGGGAAATTTAAATTTTAATTGGGTTACTTAACATTGGGAAATTTGGTACATAAAACAATACGTGAGGTGTCAACATCGTTTTGATGAACTCTGGTGTCAAGAGTTGATGAACTCTGGTGTCAAGGTTTAAAAGTATAAATCAAACAATTTTCTAGGTTACTCTTATAATAATAAAACAAAAACATTAAACAAGCGGAGTCGCCTAGAAATGCAAAACAAATACTGGAAAATTTGATATTTAAAGAAGAGAGAAAGAAATTAAAGGGGATTGTTTATCAGATAACAAGCAGTTAGTGAAGTAAAGTATAAAGTTAAAGTTTTAGTTAAGCCCCGTACGGGCTATCCCTAGTGGGTATGCCCGTACTAAATTTAGTTAATGAAATAAGTTAAGTTGGTTTTTAAACAATGCAAAGTTAGTTTTGATGGTCCACCGGTCTCATGGTCCAAGAAGATAATTCCATATGGTACATAGTCCCAGTGACGCAAAGTAGGCCCTATATATATGTATCTAAAATCTACGTCACATATGGTGGAGGCGCCCCCGTTCCCAGTGACCTTGTGAAAAGTCGGTTATGGTAAGCTGTGCCCGCCCCAGTTCCAGTGCCCTTTGTGAAGCGATAGGAAAAGTCGCTTATGGTACGCCCTTCCTACCCCTCAGTTTATTTGTGGAAGAAAATACCATATATATGGTAAAGGCGTCCCGTTCCCCGGAGACGAAATGTGTGTGAAAGGACGAAAATGGGGAAAAATATGTTGCGTAGCGTAGCTGCAAGGAGGTAGCAGCGTAGCTACAAGAAAAGGAAGATAAGGTATATCTTCAGTTTGAAATATGGCTAAATGGAGTTAGCCAGAGTTGTTGAAGAAGAATATTTATTTGCGTTGAAGTTATTGTGTTACGTCGTGAAGACGGAGTTTAGAAGCAGCATGAGGCTGCATTAGCACTGGAAGCCGCAGCTCTAGTATGGGGAAGAGCTCTGAAGTATGGTCTTGAATGGTGGGGTACAAGACAGTTAAGCGGCCCTGAGAAAGCTCAGGATATGGGTAAATTGGCACGCGGCTGCAGTAACCTGATGTAGAAGAAGAAAATGGGAGTGGAAAGGCGGACAATGGTATGTGGAGAAGAAGTACGGGACAATTGGAAAATGGAACACACCATCAAGGACATGGACAGGGAGGCAAGGTGGACACAGTACAATTCAACAAAAAATGGACAATCTAGAACATTATGGTATTTGTAAAGTGTTTAGGTAAATCTGTAATGTTTTTAATTAATGGTATTTTTTTTGTTGTTTACTTATTGTCTATTATTATATTGATAAAAATAATGATTTAATATGCAGAGAAAAGTAGCCTAAAAGTAAACTTTGATAATAACTCTTTTTTAACCCACCGTATATGTAATATTAAGTTATGAAAGGGTCATTGTTTAAATGATATACAATTTACGGTCAAGGTCGTAACAATTTCTAATAATGCTGAGCTAGCTAGTTTTAAAGAATCATATTTTGTTTACCAAGTCGGGTGTTTTGTTTTACATAATATGTAGTAAAGTTAATGAGGAATAATACTATGTATTTAAAGTGTTTTATATAGGAGGTATAGAATTTAGGCCACTTTTCTCTAAAAAATAATCTTAACTGTTACAACTATATTTAAATAAAACTACTTGGAGAAAATCCCAAATTTAGAAATTATTCAGTTAACAATGGAAAAAAATTTAACTTTTTTCTTATGATCAATGACAAATCTTTTATTTTTAGAAAAAAAAGTCAAGTCAATTAATTATTTTTTGGATTAAAGGCTATTCGTTCATTTTTTTTTGTTTACATTTATTGAAAAAATTTTAGATAAAACTTTTTTCATATTTTTAAAAACTTCGAAAAGTTAAGGTTATTTACGGTAATTTACATAATAGGTAAAATATTGTTAGATTTTTAAATATTTGTAAGCTATATGGAACTATCGATTTTGGTAATATTGCTAATTTTTTTAAAGGGTTTAAAGTAATTTGGCTCATTTCTAATAGCGTTGTGGGTCCAACGCTTTCAGGGAAGGGGCATATTATGTGAACACCTAGTATAAAGAAAAGTATACATTTTGGAAATTTTAAAAAAAATATGCATTTTTGGGAAATTTAAATTTTAATTGGGTTACTTAACATTGGGAAATTTGGTACATAAAACAATACGTGAGGTGTCAACATCGTTTTGATGAACTCTGGTGTCAAGAGTTGATGAACTCTGGTGTCAAGGTTTAAAAAGTATAAATCAAACAATTTTCTAGGTTACTCTTATAATAATAAAACAAAAACATTAAACAAGCGGAGTCGCAAAACAAATACTGGAAAATTTGATATTTAAAGAAAAGAGAAAGAAATTAAAGGGGATTGTTTATCAGATAACAAGCAGTTAGTGAAGTAAAGTATAAAGTTAAAGTTTTAGTTAAGCCCCGTACGGGCTATCCCTAGTGGGTATGCCTGTACTAAATTTAGTTAATGAAATAAGTTAAGTTGGTTTTTAAAAAATGCAAAGTTAGTTTTGATGGTCCACCGGTCTGATTGTCCCAATAGATAGTTCCATATGGTACATTGGTCCAAGTGACGTAAAGTTGCCTATATGTAATTTCAAAATTAAACGTCACAATATATTTATTTGGTTGTTTTTGTGTTATTAGAATGCAAAAATTTATTTTATTGTTTTTCACAATGATAAAAAAATATAATTTTAGTTCTAACCATGTGTTTACTGTCAAACCAATGTGATCTTAATTTTACAATTGTTTAAAGCTAATTTGATATTGAATATTTAGTTTAGATGAATTCTTCACATATTTCTGCTTTACTGATATAAATTATTCACATTAGGGAACATTGATGGATATTTATTTGAAAAAAGGGTAAATTAATTTAAAAAAACAAATAATTTCATAAAGAAGGGAGTATCCCACTGCTGCTTCTTACACTACACCTTCCAGGGGAGGACCAGACCCATTTTAGGAGGAGGGGTCATAAAATTTTCCTGTGTAGATGGATTTAGTTTTTAAAATTTTAAAACTAAGTAAGTTTTTTATCCTATAGATTGTGTTATGACGTTATACAGGGTGTTTCACAACTTATCCGACAAATTTTCAGGGCTAATTCTACATTAAAAAATATGAACAATGTCCTAAACGTCTGAGTTTTTGAACTACAGGGTGTTAAAAATTAAAAAAAAATTATTGCTTTTTCGTAATAACTTTTATACCAACTAAGATATTTTCAAAAAATTTGGGGACGCCTACTATGCACCAAAACACGTTTTTTATCATACAAAAAAAATTATTACCAGTGTCGCACATGAGGGACTTAAGATTAATGTTTTTTAATAAAAAGATGGTACGCTACTGCATTTTTCTAAAATAAAAATATTTTTTAGCTTCCCATTACATTTAGAACAAATTTGACCTCTTGACTATTTTTTTATTTCATTTGACATAAAAATTTGTCCTAAACGTCTGAGTTTTCGAACTTTTAATCAATTTTTTTTTAACACCCTGTAGTTTGAAAACTAAAACGTTTAGGACAAATTTTTATATGAAGTTTTTATGTTTTTTTAAAGTAGAATTTAAAAATAAAAAAAGGTGATTTTTTAACTTAAGAATTTGATTGTATCGATAGGAAATAACCATGCCGAGAATTGGTTTTTATTTATTTACGCAAAAACCGTTCATCAAATAAAAGAAGTCAAGAGGTCAAATTTGTTCCAAATCTAATGAGAAGTTAAAAAAATATTCTTATTTTGGAAAAATGCAGTGGCGTCCCATTTTTTATTAAAAAATATTAACCTTAAACCCTTCATGGACGACACTGGTAATAATTCATTTTTTCCTGTATGCCAAACAATTGGTGTATAGAAGACGCCCCCAATTTTTTTTTTAAATATCCTAATTGGTATAAAAGTTATTACAAAAAAAACAATAATGTTTTTAAATTTTTAACACCCTGTAGTTCGAAAACTAAGACGTTTAGCACATTGTTTATATAAAGTTTTATTTATATTTTTAATATAGAATTAGCCTTGAAAGTTTGTCGGATAAGTTGTGAAAAACCCTGTATTTTGATGGTAAAGGTTATTATCTATAATTTTATTATAACCTTTTAGGTGCATATTATTAAAAGCTTGTTTTAAACAAGTTTTTTTTTATTTTAAATTATTTCATTTATTTCCGCTCTAACTTAAATATTAATTTTATTATCTCTACTAGAAACCGCAAGTTAGTCCATATATAATGTGGTTTCCGTTCCCTCTATAAAGCTTATAAGTCAGCCAGGTTTAAAACAGGTCGATTTATAAATAAGTAAGCTTAATGAGGTCTCGGTCAAAACTGGAACACAGTTTATACAAAATTATGATTTTAGTACTCTGCAATAATAAATAACATAAAATGCGTAATAAACTGGTATCTATTTTATATCAGGTGTTTTTGTATAAGTATTCTGACATAAAAGTTTTTCCGCGATAAAAACGTGATATCTTACCAATAATAATATACGTGCTAGAAAAATATTTATTAAACTCTGTTTTAAAAATAGATCTATACACGTGCACAATTAAAGGCCTGGACACACACAATCGTAACGGGCGCAGTCCCGCGTCTTGCTGGTGAAATGTAGGGGGATGCCGTGCAAAAAGTTTTGTATTTAATAAAATTTCAGTAATATGAATCTGTTATACCAAGCTTTAAATTATTCCTAGTTGTAAAATAAACCTTTACAAATATGGTAACACAGTTTTAAGGTTTGGCCACACGTAATTAAATGTCGTAGGCACCGCACTCATTTTTAATTAGTCGGTTTGCATCAAATTTGTAATGTTTATAGTTTGTTGTTGGATTTCTCGAAATATTAACTAAAAAAACTTATTAAAACAGATCAGCAATGTATTTATAAGTTTTACTTATTATTTTTAAATCACTCTTTCTTGTATTGTTTACAACAATTTACCCTAAAGTAGGTAAAGTATGCCCAGCGTATTTAGAATGATCTAAATACAAAATTTAAATTAAAAAAATTAAACCCATAATGTGTTTTTAAAATATTTTATTTTTACCGTAAAATGGTCTATAAAATCTAAAAGTATACTCAGGATGTCACATTTAATTTTTTTTTAATAATTTTCGATAAACCGGAAGTGGTAAAAGCTTATTGTTTTCGTATAAAAATTACTTTTGGTAAGTCTAACAACCCTGCCAAGTTTTGTCAGTACTGATAAAAAAATATTATAATGACGGCCGGGAAGTAATCTTGTGGACCCGGTATATTTATATAAATTTCTCAAAATATTTTTTTGCTGGCTTAATATTTAAAATTTTATCATGTTTTGTAACCTTTTTTTTAATTAGTATTAAAAAACCAGTAAGGCTTAAAATTGCCTAAATGCTTTTATCCAAAATAAAATACGATACACGATAAACATGAGCTTAACGATACCCAATTTGTAATTAACAGCATAGAACCGAAAATATTGACCCCAAAACATTGATATAGTATACTGATATGTATATATGACCATAAATTTTACGGCATATTAGCACAATGGGTTGTGCTTTTTCTGTTTTTCGTGTTTTTTACTGGTGGTTTTGCATATGCGCATTTATAAAACAATAGATGATTATAATTTAACTTGCATAAAGGAAAATCATAGGCATTTTAAAATAACCCACAACCAATAATTATATATTATTTTTAAACAAATATACCATATACCTGATATATGATATACATACAATACATAAATTTATTTTGAAAGGAAACTGTATGAATATATTTTGTTTTTTATACACAAATACCGGATGGTCCCTAATTATGGGCCAAAATTTAACTAAATAATTTTAATGGTAAAATATTCTGATTAACTTAACGTACTTTAGTACAAAAGTTGATATTAAATGAGATACAGGGTGTCAAAGTTCAAAAAATAATTTTAAATTTTTCGATAATATTTGATACATTTTAAATACTGTAATAAAACTTGGTCTTCTGACATGAGCTTTACATATTTGATATTAATTTTTGGGTGTTAACTAGAGGGCACTACCTACACTACTTTTAATTTCTCTAAAACGTCGCAACTTTTTGTGCTTCCCTGTAGGTACCATCCGAGTAAAATATTGAACTCTTTAATGGTTTTTACACAAAAAGGTATACTTTTGTAAGAATCGCTCTGAACTACAGTTTTATAGATATTTGCCATTAAGTTATTTAGTGCAACCTAAAAATGCCTTTAAAAACAGCGTATTAGCCATACTACAATAGTCCGAGATCCCAGAACCCCAAGATGTTACTTATTTTCTTACAAATTAAATATATTAAATATTGTAGTGTTAGTATATATATATACCATAAGTCTATGCATATTTTCTAGCTCGAGCCGACGCCGCGACGTCCAATTTACAGATGCTGGGTAGATAAAAATAGTACTTACTTTTCTTAAAATCTTAGTGCTAATTTTAAGGTATATTTTAACAAATATTAATAAAAAATTCTAATTTATACTGCCAGACTCATTTAGGTAGCCATAATGTTTACTAGACACTTTAAAGCCAAAAAAATAATGTAACTTTCTTAAAATATCAGTCCTAATTTCATATATAATACTAAGGAAATTAATTAATTTTTGCAAGCAGCCAGATCAATCAGAAGGGCCTAACATTTCCCCAGAAACACAGAAAAACTATATATAGGCTATGTGTAGATATGAACGCGATCGTGATTGTAGATAGTTTTATACAATTTGTTATTAATTATCCAATCGGTCTTCAGTAATAATGAGAAACAATGTTTAGATTTCTTAATACCAATAATTACTGCATAATTAAAAATATACAGTGTGTCCAAGGATAGGTGTTACAAGAGGGCAAATGGACCAACCATTTTTAAGTGTTTAAACGTCCATTTGAACAAAAAAGGCGCATGGTAATTAACTACGAAATATAAAATTATTCTTTAATAAGTATTATACAGGAAGAGCTGTAACTAAAAACATGAAAAATGCCTAGAAGCTAGAAGTAAAGTACTTTTATTTTTAAAAATGAAACAAAATTGTATAAGTAAATCTGTACCTCAGAAGCATTTGTGCTAAAGTCCACTTTTTTAGAAAATGTGTTTTATTACTTTATTATTTTTTATTTTTTTATTTAATTAAGTTTTAAGAGCATAAGTTTACAATTAAATTTTAGGGTTGAAAGATTTTCACTGTCCTGTAAAATTTTAAAAAGTGGACTTGAATCAGTTAGTACTGAGGTACAGAACTATTGTAAAGAATTAAATTTTATGACAAAATTTAAGGTTAACGAGTTAAAGTAAAAAACAATTTTTTTCGTAAATTTTTTATACATACGCATTAACTTGACAAGTAATCAATTAGATTAAAAAAATAAAATTAAAAAGAAAAAAATATTTTTTTAAATTTTGCTTTCTTTTGCTCATAATTCAAGTTGTAATGCGTAATGTAAAAAATTGACAAAACTTTTTTTTATTTTAACGTTAAATTTTGACTTAAAATTATCTGCTCTATTATACCAGAGTGCGCATTAAAATTACATATAAATAATGAAAAAAACACTGTATTCGATAAAATATTCACGACTGAAATATGTTTTGCAAATAAACCTGTTAAAAATCTAAATAGCAAGTACATTTGTAAAAAAGTTGTTTCGTACTTACCTTGTTCGATGAACAATTCAAAATGAACCTTTGATGAACAAACAAGTTTACGATTGCTTCGTTTTAGTTACGAATTTGTCCGAGCTTTTCCGATTAATTATAATAAGTAATCCACTTACATTATTGTAGTCGTAAAGTTAGTTACCATAATAAGACAAGATAGTTACAGTAATGCAGACATATTTTATAAAGTTTGTCTAATAACCATTATTAAGATATCTAGTTACCACAATAAAAATTTATGATACAAAAAAAAAATATTAAGTTTTCTAACAGCCGTAACTAAAAGGGCTAATAACCATTATGAAATAAGTATCAGTAGTAATAGAAAATTTTCTGAAATTTTAATTTAGTTACTACTGGTAGTTTCATAACTTGTGATTATAAAAATTCCATTTATGATAATTAAAGTTTTTGTTATCATAACTAAGTTCCTTGCTGAAGGAAACTTTAATAACTTGAATTTTCTCAGTGTAGCTAATTTTTGAACCGAAAAATATTCTATTAGAATAAAACCCATTGTTAAAGGTAGAAAATATAACAAAGATTAAAGAAAAAAATAAATTACGGGCGATCTAAGGTCAAGAATGGGAGAGAGGAGGGGATTAAAATGTAAAAACGGCTTTTCCCGATTTTCGGCCAAACTACAAGTTTTATAAAAAGAAATAAATAGTAAATTTTTAGGTTAAAAAAGATCTACAACTTTTGTATTTACATTTTCTTTACATAACCTTAAAATTTATGTCAAATATTCGAAAAACAAAATTTTCGGTGTTTTATGTTTATCTTTTACAAGAAAAATATTTATTGACAAAATTTGGTGAAAACCTATTTTTATTTGTCCCAAATGTTCTGTAATTTTTGGATTTAAGATATTTATTTTTACACAATATTTTAAACAAATATTGAAAAAGTAGTAATAGAAAATTCGCGTCTCAAAATATCTGCACTTTCAAAAAGTTGGTAAGCTTTTGGTCTGTAGAAATCTTTACTTTCTAATTGTTTAAAAAATATATACAATACCACGATATTTTTTCAGAAAATGAATTTTCATTAAAAATTAACCACTTCCACTTCCTGACGTCAGATCACCTGTAATTTAGTTTTTCTTTTATTTTTGTTATTTTTTTTTTATTTTTCAATGATCAATCAAAACCTTTTAATATATTATTTTTTGGCGACCCTGGTGCAATAATGACTTAAAAAACTTTAAAAAAATCGGATCCCAATTTGGTTTCATTTTCTAAAAACATTTACCATTGTAATGTGTATATTTTTACACCATTAGAAAGTAGAGATTTTAACGACCACAATGACCACGACTTTTTTGAAAATGCCGATATATAACATGTTAATTTTCGATTGAAAATTAGGGTACTTTAAAACAAAAGGAGTTTATTTGGAAAACCAAATTTTATAAAAATAAATTATATTTTGTAAAAGATAAAAATAAAAAACCAAAACTGGGTAATTTAAAAATTTTATATAAATTTTAAGGTTATGTAAAAATGCATAAATATAAAAGTTATAGATCTTAACATGGCCTATAACTTTGCCATTTAACTTTTTTCATAGGACTTGTAGTATAGCTGGAAATCTAAAAAAACGTATTTTACACTTACCCCCCCTTTCCCCTTTCCGACCCTAAATTGCCCGTTATTTATTTTTCCTTCTAATTTTTGTTATATTATCCACCTATTTCAATGGGCTTCATCCTATTATTTTTTCACTTTTACCGCTTTTAAAGGCTTTCGGCACTGGTCTATATTATGCGCCTCTGAAAATACGCTGTCAATAAAAATGCACGCATAAATATTTCTCCTTTAATAAACTAATTTAAAATCGAAGCCAACATCGTTGAACTTCAATTTGGAAACATGAGCATGAAATAATATTTATGAGTTTCCGCCTAAGCTATTTTCGTTTTATTAATATTTAAGTTAATTGGAAAATGGATTTTAGTCGTTATATAAACGTAATCGCGTTTAAAATTACTGTTATTACGGATTTATTAAATAGGCGTAAATTTATTTCAGTTTGAATTTAAAATTGGACCAGGTGACTTTTTTTATTAGACTATTTTTTGGCATTGGGATCATATATTATTTACAGGGCAATATAGACAATTTATTCAAATGGAAAGTTTTTACGAGAGCCTATAATATTGTATTATCCTTAAGGGTTTCAATCAGTTACACGACATAACTTTTTTCCATGAATTTATTGATGCTACCAATTTATAATAAAAAATATTTCGAATTTGGTTAAACTTTTGCAGCCGAATAAATGTTAACCTAACTTATTAATTAATAATTTTGCTGTGCCATAACCGTTTTTTTGTTGTTTAACCATTTTTCTTTAAAATAACCATTTGGAGCTTCGACAAAAACCTTGTAGGTGTTAAACGAGTTTTATTTTTGTTTATGGATCAATAAAAATATATAATATTAAACAATAAAACTAAAAAAAAAACTAAACGCTTATGGCACATGAATAATTAATAGGTTAAGTTTACTATTATTCGGTGGTTTTCTTAGTTTTTATAAGCAAAGCCGCCGGATGGCGGCTTTCACCGATAAAATAAGTAAAAACCACCGGTAATAATAAATTAATTTAGATTTTTGGCGGTTTTCATAAATGAAAAGAAATAATACCGCCGGAAGGTTTTTTTCTTATAATTGAGCCATACCGCGGCGCGGCGGCGTTTAGCCAGTACCTAACTTTTTTATTATATCTGGCAAATTTTTCAAGGATTTAAAATTTGCAAATTTAAAAGAAATGTTTAATTTTGAACTTCATTTTTTTATAACAAGTTTCGATATTAGCACAAGCAGTAAATTATACAGGGTTATCAAACCTAAGTCAGCACTATTAATATTTTTTTTATTATTAGAGATACAAAGTTGGTTGATTAAGTCAAGTTTAAGTTTTTTTCCGTCGATTAACGTGCCGCCAACGGAGAAACAATTAAACATAGGGTTTTCGACTTATTGCAAAAATGTACTTTTTCCAAATGGAACACCCTGTATATTATATTAGCATTTAAAAGTTTTGTCAAATACATTAAAAAAATCTACATGTAATACCTATATTCAATTTTCAATAGTTTTGCCTCCTCAGGAATTTAATTGTAAACTGGGATTTTTAAAATAAAATCCTTTGTATATTGCATCACCAACAAACAGCTATTTTATAAAGGTTTTAGAAAATACCACATTTAATGTGTCTATTTTTATAGCTTAAAAAATATAGCATATCGAAATGTGCAAATTTTGTTAAATTTCCATTTTATCTACAGCTCTAATCTATAAGCACTAAAAGTACTCGCACCCTTGTACACTTTTGTGGCACAACTTTTATATCGGGATGACAAATAAACTTTATGTTTACACAAGCTTGCTTGTCTCATGTTGAGTTTTTAAAAAATCTTTAATACTTTTCAATGGTAATATAATACACGGGGCTGTAAAAAGTACATTTTTAAATAAATCTAAAACCCGATGTCCAATTGTTTTTCGGTAGGAAACACGTTCATCAGCGGAAAAAGTACTACAACTTTACTAAATTAACCGACTTCGTATCTTCAATAATAAGGAAGGATCCTGTATATTTTTAGAAAGAACTTTTAGTTTGATATTGGTCTTTAATCAATGAGATCTACAAAATCATAATAAAATCCAAAATATATATTTTTAGATGTAAGAATCAAAAATTTAGTTCTGAATTTAGTTTTTGACAAATTTTAAGTGCCAATATCTTAAAAACTATCAATATTTTATTAATTGTATCGAACATTTTTCTTGACGCCTATGGGTGTTTTATCAGCCTTTTAGTATTATTGAACGAAGCAAAATAAGCAATGCTTCATATTGTTACACTTGTAAGAAAAAAATACACTTTTTTGAAATAAATAGATACAGGGTGTCCCATTAAAAAAACTGCTTTTGGTATTAACTTAAAAATCAAAATACTCATATTTCTTCGTAAAAGTTATGAAACTTCTGTGTTCAAAGTTTATTTCTTACTTTATAAATCTCCGAGTAATACAACATAATAAAATCGATACATTTTCCTAATCACCCTGTATTTTTTAAACCAATTAAGTTACCCTTTACCCTATTCCTATAGCATAGTTAATCCCAACAAAAGAAAATACCACACTCTATGTACATCAATTAATAAGTAAATTTAATTAGTTTTTATTTTTAAATAAATTTAAAACGTTGCTTGTGAAAAATAATATAACTATACTTTGCTTGTTCTTAAACTTTTTTTACCTTTGCACCAGTTCTAAAGAAGTACTATATTATGAAAATAAATCCAATTTTAAAGTGGTTTACGCCATCTGCAATATAAATAAAAATAAAATAACAATTTAAAATGCTACCTTTTATTTCTCGCTTACTTTTTTGGTTTTAAAATTCCAATTTAAACGTCATTGTTAAAATTTACGTTTTTGCCATAAAAAGAAATCAACAAAATTTAAATATCATATCATGAAAAATATAACGCTTGAAAGCAAATATTTTTTGTAGCATCTAGTCAGTGGCGTTTTAAAGGTGGAAACAAATTGTATACAACTGTAAAACAATATGTAATAAATATAAAATGTACAGACTGTACACGGATAAGGTTTACAAGAAGACAAATTAATACAAAAATATTTAACGAAAAAGGTAATTCCTGATGAAAACAATTGCTTGTAAAAGATATACCATTGACGAAAAGAAACTGTTGATTTTATTTACAGAGTTTTCTTAAAAACTTAAAAACATAAGAATAGCATTAGCGTAGAATGCAAGTAAACTGATTTTGGAGCTATAGTAATTTAAATTTTTATATTTAAAAACGTAAACAATCTCCAAAAATATAACAAAAAGTAATTTCATAATTCGCTATTTGCGCCCTTTCCTCCCCTTCCCCAATCATCCATATGGAACACATTTTTTACGCTGTAAATAAATGTAATTAAAGCGTTTTCTGAAATTTTGAATAAAATATTTTAGCCAAGTATTCAATACAATTTTGTTGAATGAAGAATAAGGGTACTCAGTTTACTTCTTAAAGGAAAAGTTACACACATTAGTTGATGGGCTCAGGAAATTAAAATGATGTCGCTGATGAGGGTGGGTGAGGGTTACAAAAATTTAAAATAAAATTGGTAAGATATTTCTCTTTTTTTTTTGTACTACATTTACTATTTTTTTCGATGAGGGGACCCCCACACGCTCGTTGGCCCTAGGGCCCCACATAACCAAATCCGGCCCTGGTAAACCCTATTCGTTGACAGTCTGCATACATATAATGATATGTTCAGTTTTTTATTGCTTTGCAAGTTCAAATTATTTAACTAAAATGGACAAAAAACAAAAACTTCTATAAGTTTGTTTGCCTTGGTACCTCCGTTTTGTTTTAATAAAAAAGAACTAATTCTTTAAATATTTATTTAAAACATAAAGTTTATAGTATTTCCAGAAATTTGCCTGCTTATCTTGACAACAACCTAGATTATTTTAAAATTATGGGTTTACTCTATGGTTTTTACCGCACTAATTTAAAAGAACAGGTTATAGTTCATGAGCCCGTGAGCAGCAGACCTTTGTCATTTTGTAAAAGCTGAAAGTTTGTCAGCGCATGCCCCCATATAGATTAGAGCGATGGTAGACTATGTATTTAACTCATAGTTGCTTTGGTAGGTTAATAAATTAATACGTATCTTTGGTCATATCGTAAAGCTTAATTTTAAATGTTACTTAAGTACCTAGTGAAAAATATTTCCTTAGATCGCCAGACAGTTTCAACCCTTGGCAGACAAACATTTTGGGGTGGTCCAATGGTCTTATTCAACAAGATATAACAAGGAAATCTTATATAGAATGTGTAAGGTTTTCAAATAGGCAAGTCCTTAAAATATTTTAATGTATAGAGAGTGTCCCAAAAAGATGATATTTCTGTGAGATTAGTTTTTTAAAAATTGTTTTATGGAATCTCTGTGTTCATTAAAACATTTTTAAAACATGCTCAATTAGAAAACCTACAACTCCTATAAAAAAATCTGTTTTTTTATTGTCTTGCAAAAACTGTTAAAACTGTCTGCCGACTAGGGAAATATCTTTTTATAGGTACCCAAGTAACATACATAAAATTCAGCATTTACAAAATGACAAAAGTTATATTTCAATTAATTAACCTTTGGTGCTTGGTACCTGCCAAAGTCACTATAAGTCAAACTTCATAATCTACGATTGCTTCCACCTTTGCTGGGAGCATGCGCTCAAAAACTTTCAGATTTTACAAAATGACGAGGGTGTGCCGCTCACGGGATTTTTTTTATGCATTAACATTTAAGCAATATTAAAATAACAGAGTTACCAGCACAACAAATTTATACTAGATGCGATTAACTAAAGATGATCATCTTAAGTAAAGAAAATTTTTATTTTGGACTTAGTATAGCTTCTTGCCATTTTCACCTTATTATTAAAAAAGTATTTTTGCAAAAATATGATTTAATTACATTGCCGGATTTAATGGGGGGCAGGTGGGGCCACTGCCCCAGGGCTCACACAGGGCTTTGTTTTGGGTATAAAATTTTATAACTTATTTATGGATGAGTACCTTTTTTCTTGGTCTTTATTTCTTTTGTGAACAAGATTATTGACAAACACCTTTTATTTGCTCTTTAGTTGTTTGTTTTGGTACAAAATTCTATTTACTTTTGTTATCAGGGGGCCCCACAGGCTAATTGCTCCAGGACCTTTCAAACCTCTAAATCCGGCCCTGGTTAATTATAACATTTAATCATATTTACAAAAAGTTACGAAAAACTATGGAGAAAACAGCTTTGTCCAGTACTATCCATTTTGGAACTACGGGGTAACTTTTAGATGTTGTCCATTTTACGAACTTTCTTTACCTTGCTTGCTATTAAAGCTATAAAAAAATTAGATGGGTTGTTTCAAGTTTTTTCGTAGAATATTGTGGTGTTATTAATCTTTTTCTTGTTGGCCAGTGTTTAAGAAAATTTCTTAACCTATTTTTTATGAAATATTCTGTATAGTTTTATTTATGTTTAATAGGCTTTTGAGCTTTTAAAAAATATATATTAGTACGTATTTTTAATTTCAAATTTTACCGAAAGTTGGCATTTTTTATAAATTTGTGCATATTAAATTTCATGAAAATATCTTAAGAGTTTTAAAGTAATGATTACAAAACAATTTTTACTTAAAAGTTTTACAACCTGTGGCTTAAAAGTTAAGAGGTTTAGGACATACGTTAATATGAATTATTCTTTTAAAGGGAGCTTAGAAATCATTTCTTGTATTTAAGGCAACAATTAAATTACACATCGTTTGCAAATTACTATAATTTTAAACATTATTTGAATTCTATTGCAAAACAACTATTTATAGATTGTACTACCCTGTAAAAAGCAAGTACTGAAGTAAAATTTTTACAAAAAGAAATGGATTAAAACGTATAATGTATAAGTACAAAAACCACATATTTCTCTGCATTTTTCTAATTATTTTTAAGTTATTTTGCTTCTTTATTTTGCTTCTGGTTCCACTGTGCGACGGTCCTCAGAAATTGGTAAAACAAAACGTGTATATTTCTAAGAGAACACTTAAGTCCTTATTCCTGAGTATACAGGTTGTATTGTGGTCTTACCTGCCCCTGATGGAACGTACATGCAATACGCATGCTTGTTACAACTAATGGAGGCAGATATAACATACATGTTATGTTATAGCTTCATTATAGAATACATACATCAAATACGTATTAAAAACTCCTTTTCCACGACCGTTAAATAAAATTCTATATTTTTAATCGTTCAACAGAAAGGTAAAGTAGTCCATTCTAGTACGACTATATAAAGTGTTAAAAAAAGTAACTTTTTTAACACTTCAAAACTTTATTTTACACTCTAAATTAGTGTTTTGTTTCAGTGCCTACTACAATAAACTTAAATATCAATTTATACAAGGTAACAGTTAACTCGACATCGACTGAACCAAACGGTCAAGTTACTCTTGATTTTGTCACTATTTCTTTTAGTTCATGAGTCACTAGTTTTAAAATTTAACTGCAAATAAATTTTATAGAAATTATTAAAAATTAATAGATGAATGAATTTGTGATGGATGACTAAGAAATTAAAAGGGTATTTATACTGTTTTAGTATTATTTCTACAAAAAGTAAGTACATACAATATTGTTACGAAAAGTACGTAGAAATAAGACACTTTTTAAAAGTACAAAGATGTACAAGACAGACCGACAAAACAAAATTGAAAGACTTTAATGCTTTACCGCACAAAAATAATGCTTTAAAGAATAATTATGGAAATCTAACAAAGATGTGCAAAAATTAATTTTCTTTTTCCTGTAAAAAATCAAAACAAACCAAAAAAAATTAAATAGGTTTTTTAAGCTGTTTAAATTTTAAAAATACGAGTAACCTCTTTATGGGGTCATATGCGATCCCTGTTGTTGTTTATGTATGAAAAAGTTTATGTTGTCGTTTAAGGGTTAAAGGTAAAATAGTAATTGGGGAAACCAACTGGTGAGAAACCCGGTATGCCTAACATTAGGCGAACGTGAAATTATAAAAATAAAATAAAAAGACAATAATAATAAACCATTATTATTAAAAAATATTTTAAAATTTTGAGGGATTAAATTCAATAAAATGTAACTTACCTATTATGTTCAGAAAATGTATAAAAATTTTACTCGATTAATAATACATTAGCTATAATATGTCTACCTAATCTACATAATCTCATTTTCAAAAAATAAAATTAGCATAATAAAGTATATATTTGGCAAGCGTTCCAAACTTTATCTATTCACAACTCATCTATTGAAAATTCTCTCCAAATTGAATTTTCATGTGTTATTTCAAAAATATAGTAATAAATTAAAATTTTATGCGTTTATTGTAAGGTTTATGCATTTACTGTAGGGTTAGCTTAAAAAATAACTAATATTTTTGGTGTATTTGGATTAAATTATAAATCTTTATGGGTTTTAAAGTGTATATTACGTTTAAAATAAAAACGTAAATTGTAAAATAAAGAATTTATTTTATTTTTAAATTCTAAGCCGCAGTAAGGTATAATAACAGAGTGTCTTGTACAGAATGCTACCATAAATTATTAAAACCGAATACAACCATCTAACTAAGATAGTTGTCGTGGTAACCTTGAATACACCCGACCGATCTGGGTGCTGTTTATTAGGAATTCAAATTAGCAAGCACAATGTTGCAATTCGGTCAAACAGCTGATAAAAATGGGTATCTAAATTTAATTTGGCGAAGAATATATACATAAATTACCCGATTAGGAAATAAATTTCACGAAAAATATTAGGCATCATTGTCTGACAACCTAAATAACACAAAGCAGGTTAATAGTCAGTGTTTTGAGAAACTTTATATATACCAATAAGGTGTAAGTTCTTAAATTTAGACTTGAACTGCATATAAACCAAATCTGACTTTTGCACGTTTTGCTTCATTGCTGATTTTTTTACCTTTTGACATCCCACGAAGGCATATGCCTAAATACCAGAAGTACCGTGGGTGTCGGGTTATTAGATGTTTTAACGAAATCCATGATCGCCAACCACTTAAACGCTTAACACTAGTTGTAGACTAACTATTTTCTTATTTTTTTTTACATTCATCCCATAAATCATAAAAATTCTTTAAAAATAGAATATTAACTGCAACAACAAAAGCAAAACTTGAATATGAAATGTCCTTATGTTCTTAATTTGCAACTGCGTGGCCAAGTCGCTTAATTTAGTTTTTAATATGGAGACCATATCTATACAGGAAAAGTGCAAAGATTTTTGGGGATTGAAAACAAGAAAATACACTTTGTTAAGAAAAAAATATGTTTAGGCGGTCAAAATTGTCCAATCGCTTACTCTACAATTGTTACAAAAGGTTTATAGGGGTAATTAAAGCTAAACATGGTTGGATCGTTATACCCCAGGACCTGGACCGAAGCAGACCCATCCAAGGGGTGTGTACCTAATTTACAACTATTTAATAAATAATTCATCGCTCTTTTTTAGCACACGGCTATTTACATTTACGAGACGGATTAAGTTAAAACTGCTTTAAAGTTGCCAGTACACCCAATATATACAGGTTATCCAGTAAATCTACCGACAACCTTTTAGGGGTGATTCTATATAAAAATTAAAAAAAACTTTATAAATATATGTCCTAAACGTCTAACTTTTTGAACTACGGGGTGTTAATTATTTTTTTAGTATCGTTTTTTTATTATTATCTAAACCAATTTTATTATTTAAAAAAATGGAGAAGTCTCCAATGCATAAATTTTCACCAGGTGTGCATGAGGGTTTAAAGGTAAATATTTTTTAAGAAAAGATGGTACCTACGCTATTACTTTTTATTAAATAAAAATATTTGTTTAAATTCTCATTTAATTTAAAAGAAATATTAGTTTCTAGTCAATACCTTCATCTACTACAGAATGGCGGTACTTTTAAAATTACTTAAATACCTGATTTCGATGGGCATATTTCCGAAAGTAATAAAGTTAGATGTACTTAATGTAATATTTTCTTAAAGCTCTTTTAAAGATCTTTTAATGATGATAAAATATACAGGGTGAGTTTTAAAATATATATATGTACTTCTTTTGCTACCCTGTATGTTACCACCAGTGTCACCATTAAAAAGATTTTTAAAAGAGCTTTTAGAAAATACCATATTAGGTACATCTAACTTAATTACTTTCGGATATAGCCATCCAAATCAGGTATTTAGGTAATTTTAAAAGTATCGCTATTTTGTAGTACGTCAAAGTATTGACTTTATATTCTAGGGTTGTAAAGTACCTGTCAGGAGCTTTAAAATGATGTGCCAGAAAACCCCCTCTCCTTTTAATTTTTTTTTCGCAATATGGCGCCCAGCTGTCACCTTGACATTTAGAGCTGTCATTGATATGTAAAGATTGCTGACCTCGGTCATAAAATATTGTTTCAAGTTTCATGAAAATATACCGAACGGTTTAGAAGTTAGAAGAGGGGCGACGGACTTTAGGACCTCACTGTATGTTCATATAAAGCTCTGTTTTCATTGTTAATTGTAGAATCAGCCCTTAAAGTTTGTTGTGGTAGAATTACTGGACACCCTGTGTAATAACCACGTATTATTATTTTTGTAAAACACTTTTGTATATATCTATTTATTCCCAGCTTATATTTTTATGGATCAATATAAATTGGATTTTTATGTAAACCTATTTTATTTCAGGGTTATTGAAATAACGTTCATATAAATTTGGGTTTAATGCTTTTTTGGTTTACTGTTTATTTTAGTAGAATGCCTATATTGTGTTTGGAATAATTTATAGTCCATGAATGATAAACGTATTTAAATCATGTTCAACATATTTTTTTGTTGCAATTTCTAATATTTAGCTATGTATAAAAATAATAAACTGTTAATAATGATAATTTTGTAAACATTGCTTTTAAATTGTGTTTTTTTATATTTTTAATCCTTTATATTAACTGCCGATAAGGTATTAAAAAAAAATAAGAATTTTATAACTATTTGCTTTCTTGTAAGCATCTATAACTTATGGTGCGTTTAAATGTGCATGGAATTAGTGGCGCCAGTCATTACTTTCACGACAGTCCACAAATCATTGCGAGTGTAAACTTCTACTGGTGCGCCAGTATAGCCAGCCATGCGTGCGCATAAAGGCTAGTTTCCATGTGCATGGATTAATGACGCCAGTCCACTGGCTCCAGTTTATCTGCACATGGAAAAATAAACTGGCGCCAATAATCTATGCGCCAGCAAAGTACAAAGTAGTTGTACTATCCGGCCCTAGTTATTGCTTTTTTGTGTTGTTTTGTGGCAGCATCCCACTAAAAATGGAAATAGTTAATAAAAATACATTTAAAAAATAATCAACAGATCAAATAAAAAGTTTTTAGAGGTATACGAACAGATTGTCCGTTGTGCTTATGGAACTACAAAATAACATCCGTATATCATCACATAAAAATTGTCTACGGTTTTATCCACGGTAGCAATTGGCGACAACTGTAACATATAATACATGGATTAAATATTAACTTCGCATTGGTAAATAGAGTTTTATAACTGGTTAATCGCCTAAAATTGATGAATGATGTGATGATGTGTGGAAACCACCACTGACGCCAACAGTAATGTCAAGAAACTGGTATGCTTGTCGCGCCAATAATTATTGCATGTGAAAACTAGCTTTATTGTTGCAATTTAGTTGCTTTCTAATTTTTCAATGCGCCAGTAAAAAGTGGCGAACATAAAAAATATTTATTGCAAAGTGTAAACATAAACTTGCGAAACGATTCGCCAACTATAAGCCAGTTTTCAAAAAACTTTAAATTGCATATTTGCCGAGTTGTTAATTTTAAATAAAAAATAAGTAAAAAGTTCTGCAAGAATTATCATATTTCTTGAGGTTTATAAACAAAACTCTTGTTTATGGGACATACGTTTTAATACGTACACGTATGACAGATTCTCGGGAAAACCCATACGATCGCTTATCAAAAGCGATGATAATTTCAAGATTTGGTATTCAGAGCTTAAGGTTAAATTTCATTAATCACAAGTTTTAAAAACTGAAACTGGCAAGCACAAATACTGAAAATACTATTTCTTTACATGCAACAAGTAAACATTTACTGGCGCGGAAGTTAAATTGGCGTTGGTAATGGCGCCAGTAATTCCAGGCACGTGTAAACGCACCATTAACAGCAAAACATTACGATCTTATATGTTATATTTAGTGTCCAGTAATACCAACAAACTTTAAGGGGTGATTCTTTAAAGGTGCAGAAAAAATCCTACCACAAATTCCTGGAGCTTAAGTATGACGATCTAACCCAACTTATCTTAGTCCAGAAGTGGTAAATCGTTAAAGATACAGGGCGTTAAAAATGTATTTTGGTTTAGTTTATTATAAATAATATAGTAATGATAGGTGTATTAAGGAGCCTTTAGATTTAAACCACGACCTGCAACAATTCGTCGTCGCGAACCACTACGGCCCCGTCTATTTTGTATACGCTTGACGTTTGCCCGGATCCACAGCTTATCGGTAAATTAACATCAAAAGAATTGGTTTGCGACGGCGTTCGCTCCGACGTCCAGATATGTACGGTTGCAGGTCGTGGTTCAAATTTGGACGCGCCTATACAATATTTGTCTAGAGGGTTTTAGAAGGTAAAAAATAGGAATCTTCTATCATTTTTTTGTTAACCTTATAGAGGGCATAAATTAACAAGAAAATACATTTTAAAGCTACGCTGTATGTAACTTTTAGTAAAAATTCTCTTTTACAATTTACAAGCTTTTATTTAACTTGCAATGTATGTATGTATGTATGTATCGTATCCTATCTCTTTAATCGATTGAGCTGTAATTTTGTACACACATAAAGTTTGGATGATAATGCATGTTTAGCTATGTAACGTCATTCTAAATTCAACATGGCGGAAAAACTAGGATGACCGACCAGTTATTTTCAATGCACCCCCACAATATGGGTATCAAATAAAAAGACTTGCTAAAAGTAATGTGAAAAATAAAGTAACGTCACTGTTAATTTAATATGGCGGACTTTTAAAAATGGCGGATTAGTTTTTTTAACGCACTTCTGCAATATGGGTATCATATTGAAAATATATATAAATGAAAGGGCTGACTGAGAACAACTCAAAAATTAAGTGACGTCACTCTAAATTCAACATGGCGGACTAAGTTTTTATGCTTTCCTACAATATGGGTATCAAACGAAAGGACTTCCTAAGAATACAAATGCAAGTTTAACTTGATTGGTGCAACATATTTGAATTTTTGGTGGGCTTAAGTTTTTACCACGTTCTCTGTGACTTTAAAATACAAATGCCTAATAGTATTGCAGCTAGATTATTCAAAATTAACCGGCAAAACAACCTAGCAACATGATGATGCATTTGATGAGATGAACAGACTGAGAAACATGTCCAGCGTGTTGAGTTCAAAAATGTTTTTCGGGAGGATCCTGAAGTTCACAAAGAAAAAATATATAACCGCCAAAACAGTGAAAGCGCAAGAAAAAAATTTTACGACTAAAAACCAAACAAACAACTGGTAATTTTTTATACTTTTAAGATTACACTCTTACTTATGATTTGACTAGCAAATTTATTTTGGTGTTCAAAATTCTTTCGAGAGAAGGATTTTTTTGTTTCGGAGAAAGGGATTATCCCCTGGGATACCCCTGAATTAAACACAGATGTCTAGCGATAACTAAAAAATTAAAAATAATTTTATTGTAAAAAGACAAGCTGTTATTAAAATGCACTAAAATAATAAAATAAACTTTTTATAACCCTTACCATTAAAATAAAACCTCATTACTCATTTTCTATGTAATAATAATACATACCTGTATGCACCTAGTTTAAAAGTTTAATATTCTTTAGATCAAGTTATTTAATTTATTTGTTTACCTACACACGTACAGGGTGTCCCACTTTGGTGTATCTCAGTTATTATTAAAGATAATTGCGGTATTCGCAAACCTGAGATACTTTTTTGTGAAACGAAAGATGCCATTATAGCACTCTTAGTTTCTGAGCTACAGGATGATTTTGAAAGTTTTGCTTTTTCAGGTACCCCTCATTTGGCTGATGACGTATTAAACAGGTTAAAATGGATTACTATATAACTTTTTATATATTGACTAAATTTTTTGAATAAAACACCCTTCATATTTGTTAAAAAATAAATTTGCCTTTTTACAAGCATTTTAAAAATATTTAACACCATAGGTTTATTTTAATAAACAACGACATAATTCCTAATTTTTATATTTCATATCCAAAATTTTGCAATAGGCCATGCAAAACAAATGAGTTAGGATTTTTTATTAACTTGATTACTGTAGTGGTGCTTACGTCACGACTTTTAAAATTGGAATTTGCCTTTAAACTTAATAATGTTTCTTTTTGTTATGTAAATCTGGGTAGGTAGTAAAATTTTTAATTAAGTACCTAGTCCAAAATTTTTATTATAAGATTTTCCTAATTTATTGTTAGCATATTCTATTTGGTTTTTTATAATCAAAAGACACCTATTAATCTATTTTATTTACTGACGTTTTTAATCAATGCAAGACAATTCTCAATTTGTGCTGAAACTATGGTTTCTAAATTTTTAACTCAAACCTGTTTAATTATTTTTTTTAAATCAAGAAAAAACCAAATATAATATGCTAACAATAATTAAAGAATATTATTTTATCAAAAAACTATTAACAAATTAATAATGTGCTCGTGTAAGTGCTACATACCTAGATTTATGTAACATATGTAAGTGCTATTACGGTTTTGTTTATGGCATCTTTCGTTTCATTAACAAGTATCTCAGGTTTGCAAAATCCGCAAGGTTTTATCTTTATTTATAACTGAGGTACCCCGCTATTTCAACCAAAATGGGACACCCTGTACATCTCGCGACAAGCTTTTTAATCATATAAATTATGTAATGAGGTAATATTTTGTTGGTAAAAGTTTTAAAGAAAAGAGTTTATTTTATTATTTTAAGTGCATTTTAATAAAAGCCTGTTTTAAATAAGTTTTTTTACATCCAAATTATTTCAAATTATTTTACATAAACAGGGTACATATACCTGGTAAAAGCTGATTTTAGCAGACTGGAGATATCTGGATTTAAAAATAATAATAATTTCCTGTATGGTCAGGTCTAAGCTACACAGAGTGTTTAAGAATTAAAGGATAATTTTTAATAATGTTCCTTAGGTGATTTTTTAGAAAAGTTTAAACCAACCTATGTTCTAAATGTCTTACGTTTTCAATAATAAGGAGTTTGAAGTAAAAATCAAATACAGGCTAGGTCCAATAAAGGTATTTTGATTTTAATTTGTGCAAGATACAGTAGGTGGACCTTCCAAAGTTAAAATTAAAATTTATGAAATATTCCAATTTCTCACCTTCAAAAATAGTCCAAGAGCCCGTGAGCGGCAGACCTTCGTCATTTTGTAAAAGCTTAAATTTTGCCAGCGCATGCTCCCAACATAGGTAAAACCTTGGGCGACTATAAAATTTGACCTATACAGGGTGTTTTTAAATTGCAGCAAGAAAATTTTAGGTCGTATTCCTGAGCTAATTCTTTGAAAAAAGTTCATGTAAACATTTCTGACAATGCTTTGTTTTTATGATACAGGGTGTTAAACTTTAAAAAGAAAATCGAGTTTTTAATAATATCTTAAATATGCCTTATCCGATTTTAATAAAATTTCGCTGTGGTATTTGTTAAAATAAAAAATAAATTTAGCGCTAAACCAATTTTAATTAGTGAGACCAGTGGCGGCACATCTTAGCTGATATTATTGACAAAAAAATGTACGCCATTGACTTTTTTGCAACTTTCGTATTTTTTTAGATAAAATACCCAAATATACATTTATTTTATTTCTTAATATGTTTAGGTAAGTTGCTTAGTTTTCCAGAAACCAAAAAGCAGGTAAACTACATAATCCTGGACCATACAAGAAATTAGGGCATTTTTGTTTTAAAAATTAAGTGGTGTAACTTCCTATTAGAAATTATGTAACAACAACAATAAATACTTAATTTAATAATGTTTATATCCAGTCTAATAGATTTTAATAAAAAAAGGGTTAAGAAATTTTTTATTTTTTTAAAAAGTTTAACACCCTGTATCTTAAATACGAAAAATTTGAGGATCCATGTTTATGTAAACTTTTTTGGAAAAATGGCTTGAGCATACTCCTTTAACTGTTCTTACGGCAATTAACAAACACCCTGTATATAGTGGCTCTGTTAGTCCCAAAGGTTATTTAATTAAAACTTAACGTTTGTCATTTTTTAAAGTAGAATTTTATATTGTACTAGTTATGATTCCTGGCTTCGCTCGGAGTTTATATGAGACCCAAATAACCGTTGTTCTGAATGAAGTTCAAATACTGACAACAGATGGCGCCACTACACTTACTTTCTAGATGATTCCAAAATTTTCAGAACTTTGTGTCTCCGCCAATTTGTCAAGAATGAGTGATAACAGATATATATTATTTTACATTTTTGCCACTCCATTAACCACCCACTTCCACCCACCCTGACCAAACTCCTACCACAATGGGAGACCAAGGGGTATTTGTAACCCCGACGGGTCGATCGGAGTTGCGGATGATAGCGAAAATCGTGGACACACGAACGTACATTAGCATTTTATATAATATACTAGTTATGATTCCCGGCTTCGCTCGGGAGTTTATATGAGGACCCAAATAACCGTTGTTCTGAATGAAGTTCAAATACTCTGACAACAGATGGCGCCACTACACTTAATTTCTAGATGATTACAAAATTTTCAGAACTTTGTGTCTCCGCCAATTTGTGAAGAATGAGTGATAATATTTTACATTTTGCCACTCCACAACCACCCACTTCCACCCACCCCTGACCAAACTCCCTTACTCACAATGGGGAGACCAAGGTATTTGTAACCCCGACGGGAAGTCGATCGGAGTTGCGGATGATAGCGAAAATCGTGGACACGAACGTACATTAGCATTTTATATAATATATTAGATTAGATTAGATTAGATATTTAGATTACTTTGGTACCTATTAGAAGTTATTTCCCTGTCAGCAGACAGTTTTGACAGTTTCAACCCCTGGGCAGAAAAACATTTTAGAGTGGCTTAATCGTCCGTCCCTCCGAGAATGACTAATATTTCTGGTATTTAACAAGATATAACAAAAAGTTTTATATAAAATTTGTAGAGTTTCCAAATAGGCATCTCCTAAAAATATTTTCATATACTTATACTGAGTGTACCAAAAAAACCTATTGCAGTAATGTTTTTTTTTCTTGCAATGCTCTGTATACATCAAAATATTTTTAGAACATGCCTATTTAGAACTCTTTCTGTTATATCCTGTTAAACAACGGAAATTTTAAACTTCATCGAACCGCAAAGCTTTACAGAAATGTGTGTCTGCCAAAGGGTTAAAACTATCAAAACTGTGTGCCGACTGGGAAAATATCTTTTAATAGGTACCCACGTAACATATATAAAATTCAGCTTAGGGAGCAGTACGAAATGATAACGTTTAATAATGTTTACATTAATTAACCTTTAGTACCTTGTACCTGCCAAAGCCATAAGACACACTTTATTGTCTTACATCGCTTCTACCTATGTTGGGAGCATGCGCTGACAATCTTTCAGCTTTTACAAAATGACGAAGTCTGCCGCTCACAGGTCCTTAGTCTATAAAGAAAAGGCATTTATTAATGTTTCTTTTCCGGCTTTAAAAAGGTCCGCAACCTTTTTGAATAAACAGCAAAGGGTTTAAAGCATAAAAACAGAGAACAATAATTTACTTTTAAAATGAATTGTTTATATACTTAGGAATTAAAAAAACTTTTAATAAAGGATTAAAGTAAATAAAAGGGGGTGTCTGTTTTTTCTTTGGTAGCATAGTGTGTTGTTTATTTTAGGCCAAATCTCCAATGTTCTTAGATCTTGCCAATACTAAAAAGGTTTTGGATATTTAAATTCTTCTAAATAATAAAATTATGGGTAAAAGACTTAAAGGTTCCACCGAACATAAAAAATTAATAATTTTAAAACGTTTTATAAAAAAATTAACTGGATAAATTACATTTAGTCCCTGGGCCACACACCTTTTAGGGGGTTTTATTTGACGGGTCTACCTAGAATATTCATACCGCCATAAATGGATGACCCAGCCTGTCAATATCAAATGTTTCTGGTGTCGAACTGGGCGAACGCGTTACTTTTTTGTCGGACAAGTTTACTACAATGTTTGACATGCGATTTATGACATGAATTTATTCCACGGTGTGATGGGTCAAAATGCAACATTTGGCTTGTTCCTGTATAGCACCAAATTTTATTAAACTTTTGTAATCCCCACATAAAATAATAATATTGATTAGAGAAGCTACAATAGGACCAGAAGTTAAATAAAATCGGTCAAAAAAACAAAAATTAATTAAGATTGAATTTAAACAAAATTTTGTTTGTCTGGTTTTTTTTTTGTTGGAGCCCTTTTTATAAACATACATGACATTTTAAAAGTTTATAAATTATTTTTAATAAGTAGTAGATAACTTAAATTATTAAAAAATATTTAAATATATTTGTAAATGCTGTAAACACAATTTTTATTTGCCAAATTTTAACCTAAAAATATTAAGTAAGATTATTTTAAAACCTGTGCAAAAATATGTAAAAATTATTTATTGTATTATTACCATGTGAATAATTTTTAGTTTATCTCTTTTACCCGTATTTTTCCATAAAACAAATTTTAACACAAATATTTGTACTATATTTTACAACAAAATATTAACACACTAATTGGCAAAAATTAATTTAAAACTCACATAGAAAAATATTTTATTTTTAGATAGAGAGTCATATTTTGATTAATATATTAGGGTGGTGTAATTGTTATAATGGATTGTAGTTTGATATTGAATTTGATGAAAAATAAAAAATGTTTAATGCATAAAAACATATGGTTTTAAAATACATATTTACAAAATTTATAAACTAACTATTATAAGTATTTATGAATAGTATTAAATTATTAAAAATAGGTTGTTGTAAATTTGTGCTTTTTTAATATTAAAGTCAATTTTCATACATAAAAATATGAATTTTTCTTTTTATTTTAGAACGTATTTAAATTTTTAAAAACTAACCTGGGTTTTAAATATCGTATATACAGGGTGAGTTTTTTTCATGTGTGTTGCATTTGTTTTTGTTATGTTTTGTACAAAGATCTCAAAACCCACTGTAGCTACAGAGATGGATAAATGGGAAAAAATTGTAGTTTAAAGCTTAGTTTAAATCAATATTTGTTTCGTTCAAAAAAAGTCATGACATACTAGATATTTTGAAAAAAAAACGTTGATTTCAAAAATTGCTTATTCTCTGCACGTTAGCGTTAGCGACATTAAAAAAAACCTAATAAGAAATTTCTAATAAATTAATTTCTAAATAGAAGGGTGTAATCCGATATTTAATGTAGTAGTCCGTTTTTGAGGCTACGACAAAAACATGCATTTTTAAAAATGGAAACCAAAGTTGGCTATGACATTTTTTTTACCATATTAATTTTTAAATTTTTGTGTTTTTCTAGAGGGCCGTGATAAAGTAAACCTGTATGGGAAAAATTAATTTTTATTTCTTTGACTGCCATTCCAATAATTATTTTTTAGTTTGGTTTTTAAAAAATACCATAAGAATAGGCAATAATAGTGAAATTTTTGATAAACTTAAAATAGTAATGTGCCTCTTTTTTTACTTTTTTTTATTTAAAAAACTACTTTAATTTATTATTGTAGTAAATTTAGTAGTTGCAACGATTCCTACTTGTTAATTTTTAATTTTTATTATTTATTTTAATTAATTTGGAACCATTCGATCAACCCAAGTCGAGTGATGAGTAAGCAATTGAACGGAAAATCCTATTGAGTGCCCTAGATCCTTTTGTTAAAGTCTAGCACAATTAAAATACTTTGAATGTCTAGCTAAAAATTTTAAAAAACTTTAAAAATTAAAAACCCAAATATCAATCTTTCAAAAAGTTACTGTCTCCAATTATTAAAAACGTATTTTTTTAATTACATTTAAAATATTTCTCATTTTAAATATGATAAAGTTGTCAATCAAACTAGTTCAGTAAAAATAATTATGTCCAACACTAAGGGACAAGCGGAAAAAAGGATATGTTAATTTAAAAATTAAATAACAAATATATTTTTTAGCCACATGTATCTGTTCAAAGCTTTGGCAAATAATTCTCCGGATGGTTATAGTTTATAATTACAGTTAAATAAAGATAAAAACAAATACCTTTTTATACAAAATAAAATGTTTTTAAAAAGTCTGAATTACCCGTTTTGCCCACCCAGGATCCTAATTCTCGAGCATAAGAGAACGGACTCGATCACATCGCCAAAATGATCGTTTACTTCCCGGGCTGTTTTCCTTACAGTTGCGTAATGGGAGCAGTGGTTTGCGTTCAAAAATACCTATTTAAGCTTTTGGAGAGAACTTCGCACACTTTTCTCATGAGAACGCTGTTCTCCAGTTTCAAGAATAAAGACCCAGGTCGGGCAAAACGAATACCAATTTGAACACACATATTATTTAAAACAATCTTCGCAAAGTACGTTGTATTCAATCTTTCATTGACGGGTTAATATGGTTTTCTTTGCAAACGGTACACAGATAAAGCGTCACAAATTGTTTTTAGTTTTGTTTCGTTCGGCGTTTTCTTTTCTTATCGGAAGGATGATCCTGATCATTAAATTAAAGTTTTCTTTAATATTTTATTTACTTAACATAAATTATCCGTTTTGTCCGTGCGTCGGGTAGTATTTGACAATACCTAAAATAATTATTTATTACTAAATAAGAAAAAAAATGACAAACCATTTTATGTCTACATATTGTATCAAAAAAATTATAAAGTAACTCTTTTTTATAATAATTTTATAATTAATAATCACTGTCGATTTTTTTTTCAGATTTATATATTTGTAAACAAAACACCATATAAGTATGTGATATCGGCGCCTTGGCGGGGACGGTATGTGCAATTATATAATGGATCGAGGAATGGCAGTTTAGTATGGTTCAGTTGACTGACCATCTATCAAAAATAAATATTAGTTTTGCCCGTCCTTTTCCTACATTTTTTTTAAATTTAATATATATCTTATGGCGAGCAGTGGTGCAGGGGCTAACGTGCCAGCCTCTCACCGCAGCGATCCGGGTTCGAATCTCGAAAGCGGACAACGGATTTTTAATTGCTCGTCACCTCACAATTGGCAATGGCAAACCACTGTGTAGTATTCTGCCACTCCTAGATAGTAGTTATTTAAAAATAACGTCCGTGCACTACCGCGTTGTCTAAAAGGTGCTGTGAAATGCAACTGCATGTTTCAGTGCTTGGATAACGTTGACGGAACGCAAAAATGGGTTAAACATCCAATGACCCGGCACTCACGGTACACTGGTATTCAGGCATAAGCCTTCATGAGATGTCATAAAGATAAAAAAATCTTGGTACACAGCATTAGAAAGTTTTTAAAAAGGCCTATTTAAAAATGTCATAGCTAACTATAGTTTTTATTAAAATGCAAGTTTATGTCATGAGACAAAAACGAATTACTACATTAAATATCGGATTTTCTCATTCTGTTAAGAAGATAATTACACAGCCCTACAAAAGACAAAAAGTTGTTGCTCCAAAAGACCGATCAGGGTAGTTTTAGGTTTTTGGGTCGCTGAATTCAAATCTAGAGTCTGTTTGACCCCATGAGGTCATAGTCAGGCTCATTTTAAGGTCAATCAAAGAATTTCAAAAAAGTTGAAGTTCCGAAGAACTATACCATGGTAGCTTTATATTTTTGGAGTCGCTAAATCCGACTCAGGGATCTGTTTGACCCCATCAGGTCATGATCAAGGTTATTTAAAAGTCAAATCATTAAAATTTACTGAAAATATACCGCAATCGTAATATTTTTAGGTTTTCAAAATCACTGAATTCGAATCCGGGGTCAGTTTGACCCTAACAGGTCATGGTTAAGATCCTTAAGGTTAGCGACCCAAAAAAACCTCAAGATATCATGATTGTGGTCTATTTTCAATAACTTCTGATGATTTGAGCTTTATATGACCTTAATCTTAACCTGATGGGGTCAATTTAACCAAGGATTCGGATTCAGCGACCTCGAAAACATAAAGATACCACAATTGTGGTCTTTTTTCACAAATTTTGATGATTTGATCTTACTAAAAATCTGTCCATTATCTCGAGGAGACTCGACATAAATATAAATAAAGATTTTAGGAACAAAGTCAGGTCTCAAATTTGTCAACTTTTATTAAATGGTAACATGTTTCGGCATCATCAGACCTAACTATTAAAACAAACAGGGTCATTGACAAATATTTTAAAAAAAATATATATTTTAAAAATATTTGTCAATGTAGCTGTTTGTTTTAATAGTTATGTCTGATGATGCCAGCGACGGCATGTTACCATTTAATTAAAGTTCACAAATTTGAGACCTTGATTTTGTTCCTAAAAATGTATTCATGATTTGACCTTGATATAACCTTGACCTCGACCTAATGGGGTCAAGAGGTCAATTTGATTTTGACTTATTTATAATTTAGATTTTATTTTATGGTATTTATGGATACTTTTTGATATTACTTAAAGTGGCTTATTATTTTTTCCAAAAACAAAACGAGTTACGAAAAAAATACAACAAGCTAGAAGTTTTTATTTGCTTAACCGAAAAAAAATAAAAAATTAATAAAAAGTTAGTGGCCCACTATTTTTTCTTAATAATATTGGCTGTGATGCCCACGGAGACGCCACTGGACCCTATAATCTTAATCTAGGTATAGCTGTAGAAGCGTCTTATTTCTTTAAATAGGTGTACCAAATTTTAGCCCAATTGGTTAAAGCGTTTTAAGGAGTTTTAAAAATCCCTACTTCTCTGAAAACTGTGTACCTCATAAATAAAGCAAGTCCGGACATATGTTCATGGGAAATTTAAAAAAAAACACCCTGTATATCTATTACAGTTAGACAAATAATATTTATATTGTTTTGCAGTATCTTTTTAAAAATTAGTTTTAGGGCAAAATATAATAAAAAAATATACCCCGTGATGAGTTAAAAGAACTAGCTTTAAAAAATTGTTGGAATCACAAAGGAGAAATACTATTGTAAAGAATTATTAAAGTCGTTTTTGCAAATGAAAACAAGATATTATTTCTTAAGCTTTCGTTTATCTTTTGATTTTAAACAATGAAAAGCAATACAAAGGATAGCCCATTAAAACTCCTAATTATAAATACGTTTAAAAGGCGGGAATAGATGACCTAAATATCATTTAAATAGTTCTGGTAATCTGACACATTTATTTTTTTCTATTATCACATACAAGAGTTGTAAAGATCCGATATAATTACACATCGTGTTGTAATGACTCAAAATTTCTTAAGCGGGCCACTATAAATCGGCTTTTTGGTTTTAATGCATCTATCAATATACAGTGAGATCCTAAAGTCCGTCGCTCCCCTATAACTTCTGAACCGTTCGGTATCTTTTCATGAAACCTGAAACATAAACAATATTTTATGACCAAGGTCTGCAATTTTTACATATTAATGTCAGCCCTAAATGTCAAAGTGACAGCTGGGCGCCATATTGCGAAAAAATTAAATGGAAAGAGGGGTCTTGTGGCACATCATTTTAAAGCTCCTGACAGGTACTTTACAAATCTAGAATATAAAATCAATACCTTTTCCTACTACAAAATGGCGGTACTATATACTATATAAAATTACTTAAATTTCTGATTTTCAATGGCCATATTTCTGAAAGTAATAAAGTTAGATGTACTTAATGTATTATTTTTCTTAAAGCTCTTTAAAAGATCTTTTTAATGGTGATATAATATACAGGGTGCGTCATTAAAAAATATATAATTTTTTTGCTACCCTGTATGTTACCACCAGTATCACCATTAAAAGATCTTTAAAAGAGCTTTAATAAAATATCATAACACATCTAACTTTATTTGTTTCGAAATATGGCCATATAAATCAGGTATTTAGGTAATTTTAAAAGTACCGCCATTTTGTAGTAGGTAAAGGTATTGACATTATATTCTAGGGTTGTAAAGTACTTGTCAAGAGCTTTAAAATGATCTGCCACAAGACCCCGTTTCCATTTAATTTTTTTACAATATGGCGCCCAGCTGTCACCTTGACAATTAGGGCTGTCATTTATATGTAAAAATTGCAGTAGACCTTCGTCATAAAATATTGTTTTAAGTTTCATGAAAATATACCGAGCGGTTCAAAAGTTTAAACAGGGCAACAGACTTTAGGACCTCACTGTATGTGTTTTGATAGCTTTATAGGTTAAAAATAATACCCCAAAACGGATTTTTTAAATTTTATTTTTTTTTTAAATTTATAAGAAATTAAAATTTCAAGTTATATTTTTGTAAACTACAATATACACATATGGGAATAATAACTCAATTTTGATGAAAATTGTTTTGTGTGCTAAGGAATAGCAGAGGAACAAAAAATAATTATGATTACGTAAAAGTATACAAAAAAAATATATTTTTTTTTATAAATATTTAGTTATATAATAAACAAATGGAGATTTAGCCAACTTCTCGGTATTGTAAAATAATTTTGTTTATATAAAAATACTCATTTTATTACCTGAATAATGACACAAGAAAATGTTGGTGCTATCTTGCCAGAAATAAGATATAACTGCTTTTATGCGCCAGAGATCTGTTTTATTTAGCCTGGAAGACCGCAGAAGACAGAAATCGGCTTAAGACACAGCGTTTCGAGTAGCGAGTACACCTTAGTCTTTCGAGAATCGTAATGTTGGTTGTATGGTGGATGTACGAAACTTTCTACCTCATAGAGAAGCACACTAAATACGTAGCATCTGAAAATTCTCATGCATATGTTGATGTTTAAAGAGAGGTCACATAGTACTTTTTAAGGCGGTAAAAGTACTTCAGGCTCTTTTCAATTCTAGTTCTAATTTTATAACTGTGATCTCACGTGTCACTTATATTGCAACCCAGCTAACATATTTTTCTACTCCTCCAATGGTGTATCGTTTATCGTTAATTGGGCGTCTATGTTAGTGTTCTTGCTAATGAGCATTACTTAAGTTTTCTTGCAGTTTAGCTTTAGTCCATATTCGTTGCATGCTTCCACGACATTATCTATAATTCTTTGTAGCCCCCTTCGCACTATCTTGCCAGCAGTACAGTGTCATCTGCATATCTAATATTATTGATAAGATGGCTATTAAATGCAATACAAAATTCAACCCTGTCGGACTTCTCTTTCCGATGGCAAAAATGTTGGATTTGGATAGTTCGTTTTCAAGGCGAACTGTTGCCTTTTGTTGTAGGTACAGGTTTGAGATTAACCTTATGTACTTACCGTTTATTTTCTATGTAGGATATCAGTTAGCTTTTCATGTGGTACCTTGTCAACTGCCTTTTCAAAATTATTGAAGCATGCAAATACGTCGCAGTTGACATTCCTCGCTCTTTATATGAGTACTTGCAAGCTAAAAAGCTTCTCTTGTTCCTGAGGCCCGTTCAAAATACGAACTGAAATGTTCTTCTAATTTGTTTTTAAATGCGCGAGATAATACCATTAAGAAATATTTTAAGTGTCCAGTCTTATACATGTTGTAAAGTAGTTTGATAAGAACTGTGATTTGAGGAGGCTCCAAAAGTTTTTAAATTTCCCATGCACGTCATCAGGTTCTGGTACTTTTCCATCTTTAAGTCGCTTAATGGTTATCCTAACCTTATCCTTTGTTATTTTTGGGCTGTGGAGATTGTTTATTTTGAGTGGTGTTCTTGTTGTATCTTCGAATAATTCTTGCATATATTCCTTCCACCTTATTAGTTTATCCTCAATCCGTGTCAAGAGCGGATCTTCGTTGTCTATAATTATGCCGGTCTTATGTTGGCGACTGGTGTTCTGCATGTCTTTAAATCATCGTGTTTTTGTTAAAAAAAAATTCCGCACATTGATTTAACCATGACTTCTTTGCTTCTTTTATTTTTCGTAGTGTGGACTTTTTTCATTTAAGTTTTCGTCGTTCCTCCATCATTTGCATAATTTTATCTGTCATCCATTCTTTTTTTTCTTTTCTCTTTTGAATACCAGTTTTTTGTGTGATATTGTAGTAGTATATATCTTTATTTTATTCCATTGTTCTTCTATGTTGTTGGTGTAATTTTTAGCAATTTTGAAAAAGTCTATATTAAGCTCTTCTTCCCTAACTTTTTTGTATATTATTTTTTTGCAGCAATCCTATGTCTTTTCTTAAAGTTATTTTCTCATTGAGGATTTTAAGGCACATGTTAATATTTGCGACTTATAGATTATGGTTCGAAAATACGTCTGCGTCTGGATATGTTTTTGCTGAAGTAATGAAATTTTGAAACTTTATATTTATGTTTATAAAATCAATTTGGTTTCTCGTACTTCTTTGTGAAGTATCCCCCGGAGCTTTCTATGTACAAAGCCTTCTGAAATGTAGTTTAAAAATGTATTTATTATTGCCATATCAGTCTCTTGGCAAAACTGAATTATCCTCACTTCTCTTTCATTTCTCGTGCCCAGACCGTATTTTCTTACAATACTCCTAACTGCGCCCTGTCCTATTTTAACATTAAAGTCGCCAATAACAATATTTTTTTATGTTGTTTTGTAAGTTTTAGAGAGTCTTTTAGAGTCTGGTAGACATTTTCTATTTCTGCTGTAGGTGCACAAACCTCAATGATGTTTACGGTAGGGAGCCCAAGAGGAGATTTGGGGATTTACCACAGCGCGGCAGATTAATATACAGGAGGACACTTTATACCTCGTTAAGTATCTCCACCAAATATAAGCCCCGTATACAGGCCCGATCATAAAAACAAAAATATATCCATTGGAAATTGTTGAGCGCGTCAGATTAAGATAGGTTAACTTAATTACATGCTAAACAGTGTATATTCCACTAATCTAACCAAAATCTGACAATTTGAGAGTGACGTAAAGAAAACAGAGGGCAAGGGAGGCAATTTTTTTATTTTGAAAAAAATAATTAAGGAATAACAAAAAATATGTAATCCGATACGACCCGAACGATTTCCACAAGCCAAAATAATAATAGTATTTTTTGACATATTGAAGAGTCTATATCCACTTCCCCCACCGATGAAAAGGTATACAATAAATACCATTTTTTTCTTTTTATCATTTAAGCTCTACAACCCAATAGGTCTCTATGGGGCTCAAGTAAATTTCCATTTAGCATCGTGGGCTCTCCTACTATTCTGCAAGAATGATTTGAATTAGTCTTTAATAGTGCTATCTGACGTAGGTGTAAATCCGGTCACTGCTTTAGCTATTTCCTTTTCTATTATTATTACTACTCCGTTTCTATTTCGTGTTGTATCATCTCCGAGTAATAGATATGGTGCTCACCAGTGACTGCTTTTACGGAATTTGGCCACCGGACTACACTGCATCCTAATATATCAATATTTGGGCTTTTCATTTCTTAAATTATATTTGCTGCTTTATCTGGCTGGTAAATAACGATTCTTTTACATTTTGGAGATTGTTGGCTGACCAGGGAATTCTTAGCACCCTCTACCCATTAAAGGATCGCCCGGGACTGAGGGCCGTATCTTTCTGTTCTTCAGCCATTGTGGTGTTCTGATGAAATATTAGATACCAGACAGTTTTCCGTTGCTTTCCTGGCCTTGAAAATCAGCCGCTTTTAACATGAAGGGGTGGTAGCTCTGGGGGTAAAGAGGTTAGAGGGCCGCCGTCCAATTTTTGTAAAAACCTTTCCTTCTCTCAAATCTGTGTCTTTTTGCAGATAACTTAAGTGGTAAGTTTTTAAATGAATGCATGAAAACAGTGTGCTTTTTGCTATTTTCACATGTTGGTTATGGAAAAATACTGTTGTCAAGAATCTGTAAAAGAAATTTTTGCAAATGAAAACAAAAGGTTATTTTCCAAGCTTTCGTTTATCTATTAATTACGAACAATAGAAAGCATTAAAAAAGATAACCCATTTAGAACTTTAAGTTATAAATGCGTTTTAAAAGCAGGAGTAAATGGTCCTAATATCATTTAAGTAGTTCTGTTAATCTAACACATTTAATCTCAGCTATTAGCGCATACAAGACCCGTAAAGATAAAGTAAGTTATACATACTAGTGTAATACAATGGTTGAAATTATAACCATAGCCAACCTTTTGCCTCGCAGCTTTCCCAAAATTAATTACCTCCATTTTACCTGTTGCCGCAATTCGTGCTCTCGAAATACCGAGGACGAATCTAAATTTTTCATGACCCCGCACAAATTCACATTCATGTCCAACTGCCTTTCTGAATATTGAGAATGTTCTGGCAAACATGAGATACAATTTTGTGCATTAAAATGTTTTTAGAAAAGTAAACACGTTTATAAAACTTTTCATTACTTGTTAAAGTTGATAAAAAGACATACACTTTTATTTACTTTTTAAGCATACAGAAACAATTTTATTAACAAAAATGATTTAACTTTTAATTTGGTCAACTTATATTGTCATTAAGCAAATTGTAATATTTTTTGATTTATTGTTATTGAATTAAAATAAAAATAAATACTTGCTAAGTTATATATTTACAAATGATGTATTTGCTCTTTTTTATATAAAAGCAGCGATCAACGCAAGTCTTATTTATTCTTATTACCCGTACAAAAAAAAGGAGGTTTTATGTTAGACACCCATGTTTTTTTAACCATTCCTGCGTCAACTGTGGACCGATTTTAAAAATTATTTTTTATTTGAAAGTGTGCACTTCCGCGGTGGTCCCATAAGAAAACCCAGTCAGGATCGCAAAGACAAAGGTAGGTACTAGACTTATTTTTAAGCAAAGCTGCCTCTAGTAGATATATACCACCTGTGTTGGATGTTTAACAAGTAAATATAATGTCAAAATATTTTAAATGTCATGTCATTGTCAATTAGCTAATAGTTCATATTTTAATTTTTTTATAGTGCAGAGAGGTGTCCATTTATACCCAACTTATACCTATTAGGGGTAGCATTTCCATTTTGTGCGAAGGGTTAACGTAAGAGAAAAAGTACTTAGACTGTTTTTTAGTAGATAGTCACCGATTAAATGTTAATAATAAAAACTAAAAAGAGAAAAATTATTATTAAAAAAAACCTGCTTCATGAAGATTAATAAAACTCGTATGTAAAAATATTGATTAAAAAAATGGCGTCGGGTAACATTTGGTATTAAAGTATAAAAATATTTTGTGTGTTTAGTATTTAGAAGTTTAGCGGAATGTTATAACCCGACTTTTTTTATTTTTATTTTTTTGTCATTATTTTTTAATTTTTAGTGGGTTTTATTTATCTTTTTGAATTCGATTTAATTTTTTATATTTATTAGGCATATTGTTATAAACCATTTTAAAATTATTTTTGGTAAATACTATGTTATTGTCTTTTGTAACAATTATTAAATTTTGTTAAATAAAAATTTAATAATATTGGTAATATTTAAAAACAAACTGCAATATTTAATGATCTTCAAGTATTTTTACTAGTAGGGCCCTAGAACGTAGAAAATGTCGAGCTTTGCATTTCGTAATACTAAAAATTAAAATCAGCCACTAAAAAGTTAAAGCAATTATTTTGACGTTTGAAGTTTATTCCGTAATATTAAAAAACATTATTATTAAGCCCTTTATTTTGCCGAATTTACACATATCAATAGAATTTTTAAAATATTTTTGTATTGTGGTATGAAATGCCCACTTGGTATTTAGATTATTTGCCAGTTAATGGTATACAGAGAAACTACAAATTTCTTATACCAAAATATCAAGATTTAACAAAACATACCTACCTATATCCACAAGTTCACAATAATAGATATACAGGGTGTGGAAGTGATACGTTTTAAAAATATTCTAATAAAAATAAGTATTTTTTTTTAATGAACTATTTAGCTCTGATAATAATTTAAATATGGAAACTAGAGGAGCTACCTACACTTCTTTAAATTTCTCTTATTTTTTTTGTTCTACTGTGATTTATTATCTAAGTTAACCATTAAATTTTTCTACATAAAAAACTCTATACCTTGTAAGCTTGTATAAAAGGTATCTCAAAAGGTCTGTACAAAATGCTAGCACAAATTCTTTGGAACAAAATTCAACGATATGACGCAATTTACCTTAGTCGAAAAGTTGATTGTTTGCAAGATACATAATGTCTACGTTTTTATTTTATATCAGTTATTTTTAATTTTTTTTTATAGACATTTTTTTCTTTTGAAAAATTCAGTATTGAAAGGTTTCTAAATATGCAACTTTGTTTATTTACAAAAAAATATATTTAATATTATATTATTATTTTTCTGTAACAGTGGTACTTATTTAGGTTGATACATTTGTGCAATACATTTCACGATAAATAATTTTATAGGAAAATTTTAAATTCACTTTTTAAATATATTGTCATTAAAATAAGAGAAATGTACAATGCACTAATTTCCAAACTTAAACATTGTTTCGATTTTAGCAGAAAAATAAAATGTTTTTCTAAATAAACAAATTGCATATTTAAAAGTAATTTTTAATTCCAAACATCTGCTCTCTATAACAATTTTCGATATTGAAAAAATACAGGTACGTTACTATTAAGCAAAAAATACAAATATGACCCAACCTGGTAAATGACTGAGACAACTTGATATCTGATAATTATGTTTTGATTTAGGTTTTGGACCAGCAGAGCTTTTTACAGTAAATAACTTTTTTTGTAACATTAATTATAAAAAGTTTTCCATAGAATGCCAACTTAAGTAGATAAACTAAATGTTTCTACTACAGGTCTAATAAAATTTAGTTGTATTTTTACACACACAAAGCTTAGTAAACATTTAAATAACCAATCTAACCCTTTCTGATTAACTTAGAAATAAAGCTGTGTTTATTTATATGTGGTTTTAAGAGTCCAACGTAAAACAGGATTAACGATCCATTTCCACATCTAACTAAATAAGAGTATTTTTACTAAAAAGGGTCTAATACCCTTTTCGATAGGCAATAAGAGGTAAAACCTTAGAAAACAAGGCAGTGTTAATTTAGTTTTTGAAATCGACTATCGGATAGTTTGAGTAAAAAAGCAATAATTTTCAAACTTATATAAACATTAGTTAACACAATGTTGAAACTAAATTATATTGTATCATGCACGGAAAATAATTGTAAATAAAAGATGTCCAGTAATTCAACCGACAAACTTTAACGGGTGATTCTACAATAAAAAATAAGATAAAAACTTCATATGAACATATGTCCTAGACTTCTTAGTTTTTGAACAACGGGGTGTTAAAAGTTTAAAAAATTATCGTTTTTTTTTTTAATTTAAACTTTTATACCAATTAAAATATTTTTAAAAATTTAAAAGACCTCTCCTATGTATCAGAAGACATTTTTGTCTTTAAAGAAAAAAAAATTTTACCAGTGTCAATAATAAAATAAAAAATGGCACGCCACTGAATTTTCTAAATTCTTTTTTTGGATCCTGTTTAGTTTAAAAACAAAAGTGATTTCTTGACTTTTTTTTGTTTGATGTACGGTTGTTGCATAAAAAATCATTTTTTGGCATGATTTTTTTGTATTGCTAATATCAAGTTGTATAGTTAAAAATAACGTTTGTTATTTATTCTTTATTTAGATAGGATTTGACCATGCCGAAAAAATTAAGTTATCAAATTTGTTCTAAAACTAAATGGGGATTTAAAAAGAAGTTTTTTATTTAATAAAAATGCAGTATACCATTTTTCTTAAAAATATTTACTTCAACCTCCTATGAACAACACTGGTAAAAATTTATTTTTTCTTTTATGTCAAAAAGGTCTTTGATGCATAGAAGATGTCTTTTAGGTTTTTAAAAATATTTTTATTAGTATAAAGTTATATTAAAAATCGATACTTTTTTTTACTTTCAACTGAACACTGAATATAGTTTTAAAACTAAGACGTTTAGACATAATTATGTTTATATGAAGTTTTTTCATTTTTCATTGTAGAATCACCCGTTAAAGTTTGTCGATTAAGTTACTGGACACCCTATATAAAATTTACTCAACCAATAGAATAGTGAAATATTATATGTGCTGTAAAATTTGTATTTTTTTGGTTTTGTAGTACACACAAATAAATTACTTTTTTAACTTGTAGTTTTTAATATGTAAATATTTAACTCTATTATTTTAAGTGTGTCTTTGAAAGCCCTAAGTTCTATGCATTATCCTATTTTTATTACCATATACAGGGTTTTATCGGTTTGAAAGAAATATTAAAATATATTTAATTTTAAAATGTGTGCCAGTCCCAGTGCACATGTAAGTTATTAATTATATTTTAAAAAATTTACAGTAAATATCATTGTGGCCATGATCGGTTCACGGTCACTTAAAACCATTTGTTTTCTATAAACTTGTTACCTTGTTAACGTAACTTGTGTAATTAATGATTACAAAATAATCTTTTAAAGTATAAGAGCACTTTGCCAAGTAAACTGTACTTAGGTATATTTAGGTGTTAAGTGGGGTCTTAAAAGAAAATAGGTAAAAACAAAGAAAAAGAATATAACTTGACCTAGACAACAAATAGAGTTGCCAAATTTATATACAACCTTTAAGGATATTTTAAAAAAAAAACCTTCTTCTAACTTTTTTCTTATTTAATAAATAATTACTGGCAAAATTTAAACTTTGTAACTTAAATTAAATTACTAAGTATAATTACAAGTAATTACGTTACGAACAAACATTTGTTTTAACTGTCAATATGTATAAAAAACTTATATTAAAATGCGAAATAATTATACCACATAATAAAAGTTCTTTATTTAACATACCATATTCTTTTAATTAAGACTAATATTCTTTAAATTAAATATACCAAGGTTAAAAAAGTAATATAATAATAGTTTACTCCAAAAATGGGATATTAATCCAACATATTTATTCAGGTTTGTAATTTTAAGACATAAATATATTACTTACAAGTTAATATTTTTATTTTTAATACGTTTAAACCTCTTTACCTACGCTATATACTAAAAAAGTAAAAAGAAATAATATCAGTGAAAGATACACCAATATTTGAAGTGTATTACCATATACCAAGTTATGTTGTATATGTCGTACATTTTTTACTGTGTTGAGTTTGTGCTTTAGAATCAAGGTTTTTGGGACGGCGCTGAAAATATGTGTTTTTTTTATTGAAAACAACACAATAGGGGTTTATATGAATATTGTTCTTAAATACTGGTAAATAAAGAAATAAAAAATAACATGTTTTTGGTAGAGTTTTTACCTCTATGGTATTTTATGACTACTATTTTTGAATTACTTTTCGTAACATTTTAAATTATTTTTGGAAATAAGGGAGGGACTTGAAACCTATTTTCTGGTCTTTAAAAATTTTAATTGGCAATATTTATCCTCTGCTTGTCTTTCACGAGATCCAGTGCCCATAATATTAAAAAGAAAAACTACAAGTTAACTGTCTAAAGGTTTTTTACAGCAATAGTAAAAACGAGTTAAAAAAGTTGTAAATGTAGACAAAATCTAAAAATCGCCCTGTTGCTTTGAGAGCTATCGCAATAGCCATGAACTTATTTCACTTAAGTTGTTTTCTTTAAAAAAATGAGTATCCCGTATTGGATTGTTGATATTTATTACAGTTTTTGAGATCCTGTAAAACCAACAAAAATAAAATTCCTTGTACATACAGGCCCAAAAATAAGTTCAAAATGCCAAAAAGATTAATAATTTTTTTGTGTTTATTCAACAAATTGTTGAAACCTATCTTAAAGCAGGTATACAATGTTTATTTTTTAAGCACCTTTAAGTACAAAATGCCTGCAACTTCGTACACTCCAATCAAAAATAAATAAAGCTTTATCCAAATAAGTAGTCTCTTTATTTAAAATTATTTATGAATGAATCAATTTATTGTCTTTTTTATTTTTGGTAATGCCTTAGTAATCTTAAGGAACAAACATAAATAGGGTCGGTGCAGTGAAGTCTTTAGGAAGCTTAGAATATTAGATATAACGTCTAATCCTCAACGGTCATGGCATGTACAGCCTACTAAAAAAAACATTTAGTCATAAATACAAAAATTTAATTAATTTTTTTTTAAATTCGTTAAAATCCATGTTCTTAGATTCTCAGTAGTTTTTAAATTTATAATTTAAATATTTTTATTATACTGTTTAAACCAATGCTAAATAATTAAACTAAAAAAATACAATATCGTGAAATATGATACACTAAGATTTTTAGGTCGAATACCCTAATTTAAAAAAATATATTTAAGTTCAAAACATTGTTTTGAGATAAAAGTATTTTTTAATTGGTTTTATATACAAGGTTTTGATTTTATTACGTTTATTAATTATTGAAGTAGACTTTAAATTTTAATATATGCTAAAAATAATATATTATATCTATTTCTTAACCCAAAAAGGAGTAAACGTATTTTTAAAATTCTTAACTTTGACAAATAAGCACTTGTGGCAGTCGGGTTTTTGAGGTAAAACTATCCTTATAGAACAATGCTGCATCAGAACTGCAGAGAATAAACCCAGCAACACCTCGAATTCTTCGTGAAAATCTCTATTTGTTGATATAAAAATATACGGGATATTCCATTTAAAAGAAAGGTTACTCGTGCTGTAACTCTTTTGATTTTGTTTTAAATCTTTTTCTGATTGGATTATTAAATTCTAAGAAAACAAAAACACGAAATGGCTAAATTCGTTTTTAAAAAAGTACAGGGAAGTTTAAAAATAAGGCCATGTTTACTTTAAAATGAATAACCCTGTAAATTCAATCAAAAACGGATAAGGTTTTGTCGAAATATGTTTTCTTTTATTTAAAGTTATACTGTTATTTATGAATGAAACAATTTATTGTCTCTTTTATCTTTGGCAATCCCCATGTAATGTTAAAGAACAAACAGAAATAAGGCCGGTGCAGCGGAGTCTTTAAGAAGCTTAAAATCAAGTCCCAGGGATTAATTTTACTGGGAACGTCTAATCCTCGACGGCCATGACATGTACTTTTCCATTAGGGAAACATTGTCAACAAGTGTTTTCAAGATCTGAACAGCACTTAAAACCATTTTTGTTGGAAACGGCTGAATTTTATTGTTTTTAGGAGATAAAGTTGTTTCAAGTGGTATTGATAGGTTTTTTTCTTGTACAAAAAAGGTTTTTTGCTTAAATGTTTAAATTTAACGAAACAGCACAATGCAGGATGTCGAATATTTGAAGAGTCGTCACGAAGAACGTTAACCTTTTTTTTACTTTTTAGAAGGGGCAAAATTTATGTGTAATATTTTCCCTTAAAGGATCGACCAAGCCTTGTGGTTTGCTTTTTACATAAACCGTCCACGAAAGGGGGTTTACAAGAGGACAATTGGATAAAAAAATTCCTATATCAATGGCTATTACCCACGGCTTTTACCTTCATTCATTACGCACGGCGGGGCCATAATAAATTTGCTTTATATGTGTAATTTTTATATGTTTTACAATCCCGTTTTCTACATCTGACCCTTTAACTAAGGTCCCTACTTTTTAGTCAAATATAGGTATAATATTACCGAATAGGTAGGTAAAATTAACTATTATGAAATCAATCACATTCGATATAATATTCGCAGTAGGCTATAATTTTGCGTATGCCATGACTGACAAATATTCTGTCATAAATCGTGAACCTAAAATTTATGTTGTTTTAAAATGTTTTTTAGTGATATATCAATATTTGTAGAAAAATTATAGTAGGCAACTCGAACGCAATACTCATATCCTACTCATTTGAATTTCAGCACTCGCCTGCGGCTTGTGATGCAAAAGTCATACGCGTGGGAAATGAGTTACATCCCGTGCTCGTCCCATGACATACAATTATCAGTCCAGTGACATTTAAGGAGTTCCTGGAACTGCATTATTTTCAATATTGCCCTGTAGCTAAAAAACCAAGGGGATTTATTAAGGATTTTTTTAATTGGGTAATTCATATATGATGCTAATTTTTAGGTATTAATTACAAGACGCTAAGTCTGCTTCCCAATATTTTTTTTATTGTTTTGTGCTACCCTGTATGTACTATCTTTAACATCAATTCTTTTTTGAATACCGCAAAATATTGCGCATAGTGGCTTTTCATGGCACAATTGCTAAAGGTAATTAGGTTGTTTTTAAGTAACTTTTATGATTAATTGAATGAATGTTATAAAAAAATTTAAAAAATGTTAGTATACAAACACTCTGTATAAAGTTTATCGTTTAACTGACTGTTATTCTGCTTTGTGTTATTTAGGTTGTTAGACACTGATGTTTAATATTTTTTGTGAAATTTATTGCCTAATCAGGTAATTTCTATAAATATTTTTCGTCAAAATTGATTAAGGTAGCCATTTTTATTAGCGGATTAAAATAGTTGCAGTGTTGCTCCTTAATTCAAATCTGGGATAGTAATTTGCTTAAAAATATGCTTGACTTATGTCCTTTAAAACCCAAATAAATTATTATTGTTAGATTTGTGTAAAAATTTCTTTTTTGAAAAATAATGGTTAGAGACGAAAATGTTATTTTTCCACAATTTTATTTTAAAACAAGTCAATAAAACTTTCCGATTGTATTTTTCTGAGGTTTTTAGATTAACAGAAACATCCGTGGTTTCTTTGTAAAAAAATAAGATAAAAAGTAAACCTGTTTGGTAACAAGATCGGTCTATTAACAATTACTTAGTTCACTGACTTTGTGAAAATCTAATTAGCTAAGCCACCCAAAGTGGAGCAGAGCCAGCCGTGTTTAAATTATAGAACTGACCTATTCTAATAGGATAAAGAGAGGGACAGCTATGCTTCATACCCAAGTTTTAAACTGGTTAAAGTTGAATGTGTTGAAACCTTGTGCAAAAGGATTTTGTAAAAGGATATTTATTCAGGACTTATGCCTACTTACCTAAAGTTTTATTAAATGTAGGTTTCCTGTGTACCCTTTTATTTTCCCCATTATACTAGGGGAGCCCACGATAGAGACCTATTGGGTTGCAAAGCCTAAATAATATAAAAAAATGTTATACAGGGTGATTTAAAAATCGATCACGAAACTTAAGGGGTGATTGTACTTGACAAAATAAAGGTAAAGCTTTATAAATTTTGTTTTCAAAATGTCATTCGTTTTCGAGTTACAAGCCGTCAAAGTTCAATTTTTATTTTGGTTTTTTCGCCAAATTGCATTTATTTTTTAACCAATCCAGTTGATATTTGGCACACAAATCGAGCTTTGCAGATTCTTAAATTTTAAGACAAAAGTATATTTTTAAATACCGCCAAAGGGCACTTTACCTAAAACTTAAAATTAATTTACATCATAACTTTTTTATTTTGACAGATAGGTAGATAGTTTGTTGTAGAATCATTTGGTTAAGTTTGTCGGTTGAGTAACTGAACACCCTGCATGTAAATCTTGAAATCCCCCTACCATAAAGAATAAAATTATTTTTACAGAAACTGCTTGTTAAATAGTTATGGACCTGATACACACGTAGGGTCAATTCAAAACGTTCATAAGGAACTTTTGCCAATGCGTGGCGTCTAAAGAAGGGATGGCAAACCTTTAAGGATCAACGTGCCATTTTTGTGAAAAAAAAGTTTAATAAGGTCAAGTTATAAATTTGTACTCCCTTTAACTTTTTTATTTTTTATCGTAAAAATATTTTAAAATATTAGTTAATTGGGCTAATTTTATAGTTTTTAAATTAGTTATAAGATTTTTATTATCTCTTAAAATATACAGGGTACGACAAAAAGTATTACTTTTTTGAAATGGAACACCCTATATAATATTTTACCATTAAACAGATTTTTTAAAAACCTTTAAAAAATATTACATTTCATATACCGACCTATCTCAATTATTTTTTAAAATATGGTCATGCAAATCTGAAGAATAATTATTGTTAATTCCCATTAGAAAAGTTATAAACTTACATCCCCCTAACTTTTTATTATTTCACGTAAAAAAAAATAAAAACACTATTTGGTTAGAATGATTCTGAAATATCTGTATTTTTATCAGAATATTTTTTTCTTTCTTAAGATATACAGGGTATGTCAAAATTTATAATTTTTGTTTTAAATGGAACTCCCTGTATATTGAATCATAATTAAAAAGAAAGTTTAATAAGCGTAACAAAAATACCATATTTATTGGGTCTATTTTTAATGGTTTTAAAAATATGGAAAAAATTGCATATTCTGCACGATAAAAAATAAGTTAAGGAGGATGTAAAACTTGACATCCGGTACATATTTTTTTTTTGTATTGCATAATAAATTTGTGATCAGTAGCGTGCCCAAAATATTGCGTCGAGTGCCATTGGTTCGTCATTCCTAGTCTAAAGCAACAACAAAGCAAGGCCGATGTCTAATTTTATCCGAAATGTTAACATGCAGGCATTCTTTATCCAGTCTTTATCTACTAGTGTCAAATACACTAAAAGTCAATTTGAACGTATTGACCTGGCACGACGTGTATACAGTGCTTGCCAAGAGTAGAGAAACATTGATTTTTTTAGTTATCGATAATTATCAGGAAGTCTATGACTTTATGTAGTTTTGTGTTATACAGTAATGCAATGTTAAAAATAAGCAGACGTTGTATAAAAATACCCCTTTATAAAAAAAAACATTATACCATTTTAAATAATTAGTGGCCAAAGTAGAGAAAGTTTATAAATTATTATTTATACAATAATTTATAAACTGTCTCTACTTTTGGCTGTTAATAATTTAAAATGGTATTATTGTTTGTTTTTTTATTAATGGGTACTTTTATACAATGTCTGCTTATTTTAAGCACTGCATTACTGTTCTACACAAGACTTCATAGACTTCTTGAAGATTATCGTTTTTTTTAACATTAAAAGTTTCTCTACTTTTGGCCGCTACTGTAGCTGTCACCTCCACAGTTTGTACTCCATAAAGTTTATAAAGAGTAATGTATTTAAACCCAATAATCCTACTAGTCACACTATTTTTACAGCCTTAACTTTTGTTTACACAGTATTTTAATGTATACCTAAACTAAAAAGAAACTTTAAAGAAACAAAAGATTAGGTTTTTGTTTTAAAAATTGTAGTTATATATTCACTTATTAAAATATATACCCTAGTAGGTGGCTCGACCCTAAAACTGTTTTAACTTTAAAGATATTAAAATAATATTTGGTAAATACATAGCTATAACACATGAGTGTGCATGGTTTTACATGTTTCGTTGTTTTCTATCACTTTCGGTTTATCCAGAACCGACCCTAACTTTCTTATTTTAAGTAAGACACCCGGTATATTTTTACTTGTTTAAATAGAAAATAACATTCTTAATACAATGACACTGGATTTGCAACTTTTTAATATTTTTTTTTTATTTTTATTTTTTTTTTTTTTTTTTGGTTTTAGTCTAGAGTGCACGAAACGACAAATTTTAGATGAAGTTATCACAAAAAATTTAGTTTTTTCATAGCCTCTATAGACTCTTCTTAAATTTGCAAATTCGTATTTATGGTCTTAAGTAAGTTTTTTCAAATTGATCAAAGGTGGCTTACTTATAATTTATTACAACAAAATCAATATTTTAGTTAAAAGTATATGAAAAAGTCTGTATTAACCAATTATTTGTTTTAATATTATCAACCTAAACATTAATCTGTTTATTGTGTAACACTCTCAGTGAATAATCAAAGTTGGAAAAAAGCAGTATCTAATAAAATAACCAATAATCAATTATTGTATTTTTCAAGCCTTTTAAGTTCTCTATCAAATAATACGATCTAAGCTGTTGCTTTTAGAGAAAAAGAAACAGTTATTAGGAACTTTTGTAATATACTGCTAACTAAAATATTAATTGTGTGGTATCAAATTGTTGCTTAAAAAAATATCCTGTTTAGCTTTAGAATGTTTCATCCTCGCTCCATGGAACACCTGACTTACGACCATAAAATCAATGTTGCAAACGTAAGACGACTTTGTAAAGGCTGTAAAAAACAAAAGATTGTTATACATATTTTTCCGTGAGTCGTGGCACTTTAGATTAAAAACTAAAAACTAAAAAAAATTGAGGTAAGAAGTTAAAAAGTTTCAAACTATTGTCATTGTACTCAAAATGTCATTTTCAATTTTAATAAGCAATAATATACCGGGTGTTCCATTTAAAATAAAATTAGCGGTCGTTTCCCGCTAAACCAAAATTAATAGGAAACAACTAAGTACGTAAAACAATGCGTTTTTATGTGAAATACCTACGTACCAAATTTTATTTAATATTTAAAAAAACACAAAGTTCTAGAAGTGAGTCACCGGCTAGGGACACCCGGTTTATCTTCTTTTTATTACTTACTTATAGCTAGATTTAAATATTTATTTTAACTTGTACATTATTTACCTATACAAAATCTAAAATAAAATTTGTTTTAAAAGATTAAAAACAAAGAATATGTCTTTTTTTTACAAAGTTTAACCTTTATAATTATACTCAAAGAGAAATGGTTAAAAACCCTTATAACAAAACAATATTTTTGTCCCCTGGCGAGCTCTACCAAATGTTACAAAAAAGCTTATTTAGTTTTCTTTACAGTAAAAAAAGCAGAGTCTGTATGTTTATTGTTGTCACCACAGTGTGTAACTTTAAGCTTGCTAATGCCCTTTATTTGCCAGAGATTTTTTTAAGGTTTGCAATACAAGGTGTACCAAAATGTTTAATAATATACAAAATTTAGGTATAGATTAATACCTAAAAACAAAAAAAAATGAAATTACATAAAATTGCTTTTTATATATAGTACGGGGTGTTTAAACTATTGCGTCTTTAAAACTATCCATTTTTTACGCTAAACTAAGCTTTTAAAATGATCAACATCGGAAAATAACCCAGTAACTTTAAGATGGATCACAATAGCCATAAACTATTTTTACCATGGTTAATTCAAGGTTCGATATTATCTATTAAAATTAGACACCCTTCTTTTGGTTAGGCTTATAGGGCATAATAACGGTAAGAGATACAAAAAAAACTTAGAATCTTGCTCCGTTCTCCGTTTGTGTTTTATGTATTTCTGCTTACACAAAGATAAAAAAACTTTAAAAACAAAAATATTATAACTTTGTATGGAGAATGCAGTGACGTACTTAAAATAAATGTAAATGTTTTAATATTTAATATACTATTAAAACTTAAAGCATTTTTTAAATGGAACACCTTGTATCGAAGTACAACAAAATTTTGCAATAACAATAATATATAACAATTATAATTTTACATTTTAACAGCTTAAGTAAGAAAACATTAAAAATAAGATAGTTGACCATGGATTGAATCACTATATATATATATATATATATATTTTTTTTTTGATTAAATGTATATTAAAACCCCAAATAATCAAGAATACTAAAACAATAACAGTCACAGAAAATAGACCTATTTTAAAATAGCAACTTAACAGTTATTTCATATATCTATTATATCTATTAAACCATTATCGCTGGTTCTTATTCACAAAATATGCTTAAATGTCTTCCATTTTGATCGATGCATTTTTGGACTCAGCTTGTAACCGAATCAGTGACGCTATAAATGTAATTATGGTATTCTTGGTATTCTTTTAAAAATTTGTTATTTTTTTTTTTAATAAGTTTAGTTAACTGAGATACAAGGGGTAATTGAAAAGCTCGAAAACTCAGATGGCTATGACGGCTTTGATTATGTCATTCATTTAAAAAAAAGTACCCAGTTTGCAAAAACTGCAAAGTTCTATCTTAATTAATTACCAAGATACCTTGCAGTTGAAACCAAAATGGGACACCCTGTACACTGTATGAACTACCACTAAATAAAAATAAAGTAATAAAATCCGTAATAAATTAAAAACACTGCAACATTTTAGTTCTTTTCCAATATTCTTTGTTATCCGTCGGGTGAATTTATCAGCCGGTGGCCTATAAAAATCTGTAAATGCTCTAGAGTGTGTCCAAATGGATTGCTTTGCATTCTGGAAAACGCAATGTAAACGACAATTTTACTGCTAATAACATTGTTACATTACCCTGATTGCTACGGACGGGTCCAATGCTGACAATATGTAAATACGGATTTTACTGTTTTAGTGGCAGGTGTTAGTGTTAAAGGAGTTTACGTAAATGGAATCTTTTGCAAATAAAAAACATTTTATCACTTAATTAATAAGAAGATAAAGAACTTTTTATTTTCAGTATTACAATTTTAAATAATATCTTTCAAAACGTTTAGGTTAACCTTTTAATTACTCTAAGTTAGGCCAGCCAAATTCTGTATTACAAAATAGTTTTTCAGTTAGTAATGCCAGAGTTTATTAACTAAGGAGACTTAATTCACTCGACGACGCAGCTCCGATCAGGCCCCTCCTGCTCCGCCTTTTCTCCGACTACTTGCTGGCCACAACAAAACCTGTTATTCTTTTTTATACCGTGCAGTTCTCTTCGCATGATAAACGGTGGCTCGACTTTGGCGGCACTTTTTAAAAGCCTCTTTCTTTTAAACGCGTCGCAAGAGAGTGCATTAATTATTCTTAGTTAATAAATTCTGGTAATGCTACCGGACTCAGAGTTTTTCACTCTCTCGCACTCATATAATTTTTAAATTTTGTCGGTTATGCCGGACATGGGTATCAGCTTGCTTATTTTATTTGGAACATTAGGTAATTGTTTACAAACCGGACGCATCGCCAATTTTAATAATATTTGGTATACAGTGGTATTTTAAAGCGCTGATCACGAATCTGAAAAAAAAATTTCGGACACGTCTCGTTCTCGGGATATTCATCATAAATCTTAAACAGAAAACTTACCTAAATTTACTGTTCCTCCTTCTTTTGCACCCCATTTTTGTGTTTTTCGCAAAATTGGTACTAAATATTTGGTTTCCACCTCCTTAAAACCCGGTTTTTATTTATTTTAACCATTTTTCCATAGAATTGCAAAGCTTTACTTTCAATCATTTTAATTACAGTAGCCATGGCGCACGCTAAATGAAAATCAAATACTAAGGACAAATTTAGCCTTAAATTAGGAATTGTTTGCACGATAAAGCACAAATAAGGTAAACTTGTTTTTTAAGTTTGATGATGGATATCTTGAAAACGAAAAGTGTCCGAGTAAAAATAGATTAGATTCGTTATCAGCGCCCCAAAAACCCCTGTATAGCAAATTTTACTAAAATCGACCTTGCGTCCAGTTTGTAAATAATTACCGAACTTTATGTATTATAACATTTTTGGATCCTAAACAAGATTAAAAAAAATTAAATGATGTCCTATACCTTAGACTTACTAGTTTTGACATATTTAAATTATTTATCAAAAAATCGTTTTTGGAACAATAAATATTTAATAAATTTTCCTATAATCCAAGAGCCTGTGAGCGGCAAAATTTTATTCTTTTATAAAAGCTAAAAGTTTCTCAGTGTATACACCTACATACGTAAAAGCGAGGGAACACTATGAAGTTTGACTCATAGTGGCTCTGGCAGGTACCAGGTACCAAAGGTCAATGAATTAAAACTTAACTTTCGTCATGTTATAAACCCTAAATTTTACATAATGTTACTTGGGTACCTAGAAGAAGATATTTTCGTACTCGCCAGACAGTTTTGACAGTTCCAACCCCTTGGCAGACAAACATTTTAGGGTGGCCCAGTGGTCGAAGAAAGTCTAATATTTCTGTTATTTACCAACATATGAGTTATAGGGTTTCAAATTGGCATTAGACTGGGCCAAAAAATCTAGTTTTCTTTTTTTTTAATCATATCGAAAATATTAGGGTGACAAAAACAAAATATCGTGAAGATTTGAGCCCTTAGTAATAATATTTAGAGGCCCTTCTCCTTTAATTTAGAATTTTTATTTGTACTTTTATTTTTCGTCAAAAACGTCAAAACTCCGCTACTATGGAAGTAAGAAAAATATGTGCACATATATCTTTAAAGAAATTAATTTCCTACAAAAAACGTCTTTTTAAAAAATTTTGCCAGACGCACCGTTTTTGAGTAATCAAGCTTTAAAATATATTTTTTTAATGGAGAACTTAAAAGTTTTTGCTCTCTCAATTAAGGCAAAGACTTTTTTTTACTTGAAAACTGGAGACTAGAAAAGAAATCTACTCTCGCTTGTCAAAAATTCTACATTTTTTTTAGGTCTCTCGACCAGGGTTTATAATGCACAATTAAAAAAATGTACTTAATAAATATAGGATTTTAAATAAGAAATAAAAATATCATGAAATAATAAGATTCCTATTTAAATAAAAATACAGTGCGTTTCAATTAAGACAAGCTACTTCGTATAACTCCGTAATTTGTACACTTATCAAAAGTCCTAAAACACGTAATTTTTATATTTAAGGAGACACATTTTTATGTCAAAATTTATTTATTCAGTGTTTTTTTCCTTTCCCCACCAACAAAACGTCAAAAAGCTCAAATGGAGAGGGGATTAAGTAATACTTTATCTCAAGGATTTTCAGTTATCCATTTGTCTTTAGGTTTTTAAAATCAGTTTAGTTGTTTTAGTAGTAGCCAGTGGTTTACCCGTAAAACTTTTTTATTGTTTAAAGTTTTAAAATAAAATTTGTTACGTTATTATATCACATAATGTGCAAATATTTTTATTACTTTCGGTTTAGACGGAAACTCCCCTTGTTTGTAATGAGAAACCCGGTATATTTTACTAATTTGAATAAAAATTACATTCCGACTACCATGACTTTGCATTTGCATTTATGGCACTCTAAATTAGATATATAAAAATTAAAATATTTGGAGCTTAAAGGTCAAAAAGTAGTTTTCAAGTCTAAAAATTATAGGTAGCTAACAGATGATGCCTTTAAATCTATTTACTTTTATTCAAAACAGGATAATAAAAATGGATATTCTTAAAGGGTGAAAAAAAACTTATTATTGGTTATTATATTACTAGGAGCGGCTTTTACAATGTCAATTTAACTTTAACTTACAGGATAAATTAACTCATGGTTGAAGTCCTAACTAAGGAAAATTCCGTATTAGTCAAGAATTTGACAATATTTCTAAGTTATTAAAAAGTGTGAGATAAGCCCGAAAGATTTATTTTATATTTTTCCCTAGAACTTAAGCATCTGAAATTCTATGAAACCTGATGCTTGCAGAAGATTTTCTTGCACCTGAACTTGTAAATCCTAATTGTTCCGTGGTAATAAAATACCGCATATTACACTTGACAGATACTACCTAAGCTAGCAGAACCACACCTTAATTTTGGATTCTATTTAACTCCAAATTTCTAGGCTGTTTTTGGCTATTTTATTACCCTATTTTTTCTTCTTGTTTTCTTAGAAGAATTTGTGGTTCTGATAGGTTAAACTTAAGCTAGCAGAACCACAGCAAGATCTTGGTAATCAGAAAAGTATTTTTCCTTGTTTAAGTGTTTTAGGCTCTTTTAAGGATCCTTATTGGTATACACTTTATTTAGATTTAAAAATTTTAGGACCCTAAAATACCCATATAAATTCAAAGATGAATCGTGTACCATTAGATTGAAAAATATTTTAATATTTTCTTATTTTTGTAAAAAATATACATCGTGTGTTTTATGTTTTAAGGATGTCATCATTTTAGGCCATTTTTAGGCTGAAGGTATAAATAGTTTGAATATTTTATTTTACTTAGCAATTTAGCAATTTATTATTTTTAAAATTTGTGGCTCTGCTAGTTTAAGGTTAAGGCCAGCAGAACCACATCAGTATTTCCATATAATGAAACATTTTTTAAACAAAAAATAACACATATTCTTGGGCTCTTTTGAGGCTTTAAACTGGTATACGAGATTTAAAAACATAAGGATCTAAAAATACATATAAATTTAAAGGCAAATCGTGTACTGTTAAATTGTGCTATTTATTATTACCTCAGAATAACATAGTATATCCTTGATAAAAAAAGTCAATGTATTTCTAACTGTTTAATATTCTAAATAGCTTCGTTAAGCAAATATATATTTCTGTTAACTTTGTGGTTCTGCTAGCTTAAGATTAAGACAGCAGAACCACATCGGTATTTCCCAATAATAACATATTTTTTCGAAAAAACGAAGAGCAAAAGAGTTTAAAATATAATAGGAAGAAAGCCTAAAAGAAGCTAAAATACCGATATTGTTCTGCTGTCTTAATTTTAAGCTAGCAGAACCACAAAGTAAAAAATTATGATATTTGCTAAACTAAGTTATATAGAACATTAAAGCTATGTATACCTGGGAGCCTAGTAGTAGTAGCAGTAGCTGAAATGAATGACAAAATTTAAACAAAGAAAAAAGAAAGGAGTATATTATTTTTAATAATTGTGGTCTGATATTATTTAATACATTTTTTTTCGAAAAAACAAAGTAAAAAAAGTTTAAAATATAATAAGTAGAGAGTCTTAAGAGATCCTTTAAAACATTGTATATATTTTATTTTAAACATGTTTTATTATTAGGAATTACCGATGTCATTCTGCTGTCCTAATTTTTAGCTAGCAAAACCACAAAGTAAAAAACATCATATTTGCTAAACTAAGTCATATAGAACATTAAAACTGTGTATATATGGAAACTTAAAAATTATCCAAAAATAGGTTTATTTGAGGAACAAAATATTGGTTTTATTTTTTACCAACTATAAATTATTCTTAAATATTAGTAAGTTGCACAATTTAACGGTACAAGGTTCTAAGCTAGCAGAACCACAAAGTTAAAAAAATAATAATAATTGCTAAACAAACAGATATTGAACATTAAAAATATGTATATACTAGAGCCACAAAAGGGTCTAAAATGGTGAAACACTTGAAACATAAAACAAACCAAGTTTATTTTTTTATGATGATAAGGAAACATTAAAATATTTCATAATCTAATAGTACACGATTCGCCTTTGAATATATAAGGGTGTTTGTGTTGTATAGTAAACAGTTAAAAAAAACTTTTTTCCAATCTGTCCATTTTTTTCTAAGACTAAGATATTTATATTGGTATAGAAGCTGTTAGTGGTAACTTGTATTTTTTTATACGATATTTCCACATAGCTACATTTTATATTTATAATAACCATTCTATTAGGTTTGGCAACATGGTAATTTCTAAAATAATAATATCCCAAAACGGTTTATTTCCAGGGTAGTCATATAGAAAATTAAAGTATAACACCAACGACATTTTAAAGTTTGTGTTTAAGAGTTACTTATAAAGTTTATTAATTTTTATTATTTTATTTCTTACTAACTAATTATAAGTCCATGGGAACTAACGTTTTATAAAATAAACAAAAAAATATTTAGTTTCCATTTAAACACGTTATTTAAAAGCTGTCAATTTTCTAATGATCATACATACGAGTACCTAACCTTTACGGGAGTTTTTTTAACACACAATTTTTCAGCGCCTGTCATAATAATGAGTTAAATTAAGTCAAGCGAATAAATGATACTACAAAGTGCAAAACATTTTTGGATTGTCATTATAGCTTTAACTGTGACATCAAATTTTAGTAATTTCCACAGCTAAAATTGAGTGTTAATAAAATTTTCCGAAAGATGCCAAGAGGTAATAAAAATTGAGAGCTACTAGATTTGGTAAATTAGAAATAAAATATTATGATATTTCGCAATATTACATTAAATGTGTAGTTACAAACAAAGCTGTTAATTTATTTAATTTATTGTCATATTTATGTATTTATTTTAAAACACAAAATGAAATATTGTTGTCATAACTGGGTTTTATATTACCCTCTATCTATTTTGCTAATGAATTGATTCAGTTGAGATAATTTAAATACAAATTAGTAAAACAACTAATAAAAGCAAAGGCATATTTCATTTGAAATAACGCCATATATAGGCAATATTGTTTAGACGTTAATATTATTTGGGACTTTTATTGATTCCGCTAAGCCAAATATGACATACCCAAGCTAAATTAGCTAATTTAATAAATATAACGTTTACATATTAAAACTTAATATCCAATAAGATTTTTTAATTATATTATATTAATGTGTTGTGTTTATATTATGTCCCAAAAATAAATTTAAAACTTATTGGGTTTTATATTACCTTTTATCTTTTTGCTAATAATTAAATTCAGTTGACATAATTTAAATACAAATTAGTAAAACAACTTATACAGTAAATGAAATTTAGACATTGAAATTGTTATTTGGGGCTTTTATTGATTCCCCTAAGCCAAACCTAAGATAAATAGATAATTTTAAAAATGTAACTTTTATGTAACAAGACTTTATAACCAATAAGATTTTTTAATTATATTATAATAATGTGTTATATGTACATTGTGTTCCAAAAATAAATTTAAAACTTATTGTATACTGTCTTATATTTACATGTATATATTATAAATTATTTAAATATACTTGTTTTAATGATTAGACGTTAACTAGTAATGTAAAGATATTAAGTGTCTGTAATGTTAGACACATATAAAGAGCCTTTAAAAGTATAAGTATTTCTTTAATAATTAAGGTTATGTAGTTCTTTCTTTTTCTCAATCGGCTTTTATAAAAATATTATATTATTCTTCGTTTCGCTATTAAGAACATAAGCCGGAAACAATTTGGTATTAAAAAATCCAAAGAAAAAAAACAATATTGTTTTAAAGAAAAATATTTTATATTTTCTTGAAAATAACAATTTGAAGGGCGACGAGCAAAAAAATTTAAAAGGATTTGGTATCGGCAAAAGCTCCAAAGCAAAAAGTATTTTTGTGTAAAAATTTTAAAAGTATTGTAAAAATAAGTAATACATTATTAAAAAAAATAAGAAAATTTTTTAGAGATAGCTTCTTGTAAGATTTAACAAGGCCATACAATAAAAAGCAGTTTTTAAATTGTGCCCTTGCTTAATTTAGGTAGACAATATACCATAACATGTGCTAATTTACCCTAATTCGTAGGGTATAAAATATTTTAAATTATAAAATAGTATGTGTTAGATAATGTAACACATACTATTTAATAATTTTAAATATTTCGTAGCTTACAAATTATTATTTATCTAAATTTTTATTTTGAAATATGCGAAAAAAGTAGATATTCGCCCCTCCCCTTAAGAAAATCTTGTTTCATTTAAAAGTGAATCTTTTATTTATATTTTTTTCTCAAAGTCGATTAAATTTTATTAGCAAAATTATCTTTGTATGTATTTTTTTTAAACTATGAGCCTACTCCTCGTGTTTTTACCATTACATTCAGAATTGGAAGAATGGAAGCGATAGTTAAGGCTGGCCTGGGCCACCTCCAACTCCCCCTAGCACCTACACTAAGGGAGTCGTGTGTTTATAATTTAATGATAAAGTTTGAATAAATTTACGAAAAAATTAAAGATAAAGAATTTTTTTGCTTTTAAATTTATTTTTTAGATTTTCCCCCAAAATGAGTTTGGGCGACTCAAAAAATCAAGTTTTTTTTTTAATTTCAAAACATATTTTTTTAACCAAAGTGTTCCTCTTAGGGCGAATAGCATCATGTATACCGGGTGATGCATCGCCGGGCGGAACATAGTAAATCCCATGTAATTTTTAATATGGGGTCAATTATTGGCTCCCCTAATTATTTTAGAGAAAAATTCTATTGAAGTTTATTGAAAAGCATGCAAATCTACGTACATGGTAAAAACTTTAGATTTTTCGGTTAACCCGTTTGCTAGTTAGATGCCAATATATTTTTAAAAATTGTTTCATTATTATCGCCTCATATTTATGAACAACAATAAAAATACCAGTTAGCGTGACATTACGTTGTCATTTTGAAATTTAGTGCTATATTATTATCAAAAAATCGTACACTGAAAATATTAAAGTTGTATTTATACAGAATTAAGTTAAGTTAAACTAAACTAGGGTAACACATTTTAAGAACTTATGACATTTGTAATATTTACATGCTTCAATAAATTATTATTATTACACAATAATTAATATGTTGGAAATAAACTTAAAATTTAAGAAAATTTTTAAATATTCCTCCATTAACTGCTAGACAATAACCCAGACGTTCATAAAATTGTCTTCTTACATTGGCTAACTGGTAAATTGAAATTTTATTGCATTCTGCAGAAATAGCATTTTTTAACTCATCTAGATTAGAGTAATTTTTATCCTTGTATATTATGCTTTTTAAATGGCCCCAGAGGAAGAAGTCATTTGGCAAAATATCAGGAGACCTGGCTGGCCAATTTATGGTGTGATGTAGGCCAATAACATTTCCATTAAAAGCATTGTGTAAATATTCCCGAACAGCCAGGGTATTATGTGCCGGGCAGCCATCCATTTGGTACCAAATTTCCTGATTTTCCCTGGATACATCATTTAAAGCGGGTAAAATTAGTTCTTCAAGTAGTTCCAAATAAAATTCTGCATTCAAATTGTAATTAAGAAAAAATGGTTCAATAATATGTTTTACTTTCTGTGGATATTGCGTCCTCGTTTCGACAAATCTGTGTTGGTTTTCTTTGCTCCAGTATCGGTAATTTTGATGATTGGGTTCATTGTTTAACGTAAATGTGCACTTATCAGTAAAACAAATGTCTGTCTATGTTTGCCCTTTCCATCATGTCAAAACAAAATTCCTGCCGTCGTATTTCATCCCCATCCCTTAGCTCTTGATGTCTTTCATATTTGTATGAAATATATTTATGCCTTTTTAAAATCCGGAGCACTGTTGATTGATCTTTTCCTATGATATCCCGAAGTTTCCTTGTGTTCACCTTCCCTTCATTTTCTTCCACGTGCAATAAAATTTCCAAGTCTCTATCATCCCTTACATTTTCTTCTCTTTGATACTTCCTAGCTGCACTTCTGCAGTGCCTTTGGTCTTAAATTTTTTGATAGTCCTATCGACTGTTTATTTTCCGGGTATCGGTCTATTCGGATACTGAGCAGCGAAGATGTCTGACACCTTATGGTAACCATTTCCTTGATAGTACCATTTAATAATCAATACTTTTTCTTCAGTAGTGTAACTCATGGCTAATCTTTTCGCTCTACGATTTTTTAATAATAATAAAGCACTAAATTTTAAAATGACAACGTGATGTCACGCTAACTGGTATTTTTATTGTTGTTCATAAATATGAGGCGATAATAATGTAATAATTTTTAAAAATATATTAACATCTAACTAGCAAACGGGTTAACCGAAAAATCTAAAGTTTTTACCATGGACGTAGATTTACATGCTCTTCAATAAACTTCTCTAAATTAAATTTTTCTTTTAAATAATTAGGGGAGCCAATAATTGACCCCATTAAAAATTACATGAGATTTCCTATGTCCTGCCCGGCGATGCATCACCCGGTATAGATATATTGGGTGCGGGTACCATGTCTTAGTTTTTAGATATATGTTTATCATTAAAAAATTAACGTCTGTCCTAATGTAAATCAGACGAGACATATGTAATGACCCTAGCTTATTGTTGTTTCCGAACCACACACACGTATGGTCACTGGTCACCCGTCAAACATCGGTCGTTATATTTATTTTAGTTCTTTGGAGTTTTTTACAAAGTTTTAACGCCCACCTGCCAGAATGTATTTTTAAATAAATTAAAAATAAACACTACATTTAAAACAAGCTTTTATTTAAATGCACTAGAAAGAATAAAATAAACTTTTTGTTTGAAACACGTACAAAATATTATGGTAGGAGAGACCAAGAGGGGATTTCGGGATTTACTGCAGCACGGCAGATTAATATACCGGAGGATACCTTGTACCCGGTTAAGTACCTCCACCAAATATGAGCCCCGTATACAAGGCCGATCTAAAAAAACAAAAATATATCCATCAGATATTGTCGAGAACGTCAGATTAAGATAGGGTAAGTTGATTTCATGCCAAACAATGTATATTCCACTAATCTGACAATTTGAGAGTGACGTAAAGGAAACAGAGGACTGCAAAGAAAAAAGTCAGATTAACATTTTCGAGCGTGGCCATTTTTTTATTTTGAAGAATATAATTCAAAGATATTAAAACATATACAATCCGACACAACTTAAACGATTTCAACAAGCAGAAATATAAAGTCTATAGCCACTTCCCCCACCGATGAAAAGGTAAATATTATATAATATTTTTTTCTTCTTATTATCTAATCTTTGCAACCCAATAGGTCTCTATGACGCTCGAGTAAATCCCCATTTAGCATCGTGGGCTCCCCTACTATTACAAATGTTATCAAATCGAAAATTGCCTTTAAAAACTTGCGAACATTTATGGATTTTTTTCGATGACTTTTATTCCCCCAGAGGTTAAACTGGTTATTATTTTTTTATTATACAGGGTGTTACAGAATGTTGTTAAAAAAAGGGCAGATTTTACTATTAAAAATAAGAAAAAAGTTTATATTAACATGGGTCCGCAAATTCCTCGTGCTCAAGATACAGAGTGGTAAACTTGTAAAAGATTTTTTTACATATATCTTAAATATATTTTACCCAATTTTGCTTTAATTTGACAATGGTATTTATGGAAAAAAGAAGGTAATTTTTTTAAGTTAATTATGTTTCTAAGTCCAGTGGTGTCTCGAGCAGCAACTAATAGAATATTTCTCATAAAAAATTGTACGACACTGACTGTGTACATGCGTGTAAAATTTTTGTATTTTTCTTAGATTAAGAAAATAAAAACACAACCTTTTTTGTCTCTTTATTTTTTTTTTTTCGTATATTGTTTGGTTTATGAGAAAAAAAATCCACTTAATTGCCTATTTTTAAACCATAAAGAAGGGCATTGTAAAAGCAAAATATAAATTATGTTTACACAAATTATTAGTAATATAGCAATTTATTTTTAATTTACCTTTACAAAATACAATACGACGGCGCTTTAATCTATGGAAAAAAGAACTAATAAAAAATTAGTTCTTAATAATAAATGAATTAAATAAAATAAATTTCTTAAACTTAAAATTGTTAGACTGAATATAAACCTCATTTAAATAAGTATTTATTATTGTTGTTACATAATTGATAATACAAAATTATAAATCCTAATATTTAAAAGAAACAACTTCTCGCAATGCATATTTTATAGTCTAAAAATATGCAATTAAGTGGATTTTATGTTTTTTCTCTTAAACTAAACAACATACGAAAAAAATTAAGGGACATAGAAGCTGTATTCTTATTTGCTTAATCTAAAGAAAGCACAAAAATTTTACACGCATTTACACAGTCAGGGGCGTATCATTTTTTTGTTATAAATACTCCTTCAGTTGCTGATCGAGACGTCACTGGACTTGGAACCGTCATTAAGTTAGTAATAAATAACCCTCCTAATCTTATAAATACTATTGCCAAATTAAATCAAAATTGGCTAAAATATAGTAAGATAATAAAAAAATATAAAAAATACAAGTTTAACACCATGTATTGAAGATATGCTCTATATTGGTTAGGCGGATTCATTTATTGGATGGTCTTTTTGTTAGGTACACCCCTGGAAAGAATGGGACCGCTTCGGTCCTGGTCCCGGGGTATACGAGCTGACCCTGTTCAGCCCTATTGACCCCTATGAACTAGCCGGTCGCCTGAAACAAAATAAAAGGAAAACCCCCAAAAACCCAAAAATTCTAATTAAAAACGACGTTTTGGTGGCAAGTCTGCCACCGTTGTCACGTTAAAAATAAAGTTAAAAAATTAACTAACACCCTGTATCTTGAGAACGGGGAATTTGCGGACCCATGTTTATATGAACTTTTTTCATATTTTCAATAGTAGAATCTACCCCTATTTTTTTTAAACATTCTGTTACACCATGTATATTAAAAAAATGATAAGCAGTCTAGTTCAAACCCCTAAGTTGGGGACTTAAAATCGTTAAAAAAAATGTATAAATGTTCAAAAGGTTTTAAAGCCAGATTTCGATTTGATACCATCTGTAATAGTTAGGTAATAGTTAGTACGTGTTTTGATGCTTGTAGAGCAAAATAAGATTTTTTTGAAAATGTCAGATTTTAATTAGATATAACCACATTGCCCCTATGCCGTTTATTTGAAGAGTAGTTTTCTGGTAAAGATTATTACATCAGCTACATTTTCGTGCACAAACCAAATATCTACGACCCATACTTCTTGAGATATCTAATTTTGTCCAAATTTTTTTCAAACATCCTATAGTGCGCCGGGGACCACGTTCAAGAAATTTATAGAATTGAGAGAGACCTCGCTGATAATGTTGGAATATCATTTGGCTCAACCAAACCATTTAAAAGGATGGTTTGTGCGACTTTTGCCAAAAACTCGGCTCGTATCATTCCGCAACCACTAAATTTGCCTCATTTGGCTCCTTGCAACTTCTGGATATTCAGAAAACTTAAAAGCCCAATGGGGGACGCCGTTTTGACACAATAAAGGAGATGAAAACCAAATCGAAGAAGGTCTTGAAGGCTATACCGAAAAAAGGCTATTTCGACTGTTTCAAATACTGGAAAAAGCGTTAGAAAAAGTGCGTTTTATCGAACAAGGTATACTTTAAAGGAGATAAAATTGATTTGAAAAAATATAAAAAATACATTTTATATACAAATTCAACTTACTTTTTGATGACAGTAGTACATTGTGTAATGACGTTATATTTTGTATATGTAGGAAAAGTCTAAAAATAGTTTATTTTATTCTTTTAACTGCATTTATATAAAAGCTTGTTTTAAAAATAGTTTTTAATTTTAAATTTATTTTTACTTTTTAATTATAGCTGAACAAATTATTATGTCTGTTTATCTTATTCAACCCATTTTTTAATTTTAGTTAATTTTAAACACTTTAGCTTTATTACGATTAGGCATTTGCCTCGAGGACTTTTTAATTGATACTTATTATGATTGAAGGACCTTGATCCGCGATATTGGATTAATGTCACTTTATTTTTTCAGTAACTCTCAGCGCACCCTTTTTTGATAAACATAATTTAGCAGCACATTAGAAATAACTCCTACGCCATCTTTAGAAATCCAACATAATTAATTATGAGGTACTGGACGTCCCGTTATTTTTGGACCTATTCTCAGCTAGCCCTTTTATTGGATACCCATATTGTAGGCGTGCAATAAAAGTAACTAGTCCGCCAACTTAAGTATTCCGCCATGTTGGATTAACAATGATGTAACTTAATTTTTCGAGTTACTTTTGGCAAGCTCATTCATTTGATACTTATATTGTGGAAGTGCGCTCATAGTAACTAGTTCGCCATCTTATGGGTTTTGCCATGTTGGATTAAGAATGACATCACACAGTTATTTATTTATCCAAAATCTACGTGTATACCGAATTTCAGCCTAATCAATAGAAAATAAATGCTTTGGAATTGAGTTGCAAAATTCTACCCGTACATTGCAAGTTAAATAAAAGCCTTTAAAAACCACCTTAACCCATCAGCACTTTTTTCCAACTTAACAACCACATTTAAAGGTTTTTATTTTACCTGTTTTTTATACTTGTTTTTTTTTTCTTCAAATGTATTATTATTTTCCGTATATCCCATGACAAATAAATACCAAACGAAAAAAATACATAATTTGATATGACTGCAATCGATGGCCAGTTTTATGCTTGATCGACTTTTACGGTTTCCTGAGTAGATTCACAAGTATGTTTTCGGTTTGTTGAAAACCCATTTTCGATGGATTTGTCGAATAAAAATAAATTGGAGGTTATAGCACCAGAACAAGTATAATTTATAAAAATATTCGCCAAACACTTGACATAAATCGAAGTCCAATTTTATATTTTATAAATTTATGATTAATTGAAGAATGCCTTTCTAAAGTAAGATAAATGGAGCCCTATTATACGGGGCTTTTTTTAATTCCGGTAAAAAATAAGGGCCTACTCTTGAGCTAATTATAATAATTAAAGTTTGTATCAAAATATGACTGGACATGCATTGCACCAAACTACAGGGTGTTAAAACAAGCTGCTTTTTAAAATTATTTTAGATATCCTTTACCGATTTTAATAAAATTTGCCTATATTTTTTATGAGATCAAGAGGGCATTTACCCCGAATCTAATATTTTATTAAGGCAAGTGGCGATTTATGCAGCTCCTGAACACATATTTTTAGCAAAAAAAAATTGTTTCGACCTTTGTGCAATTTTTATATTTTTCTTAATGACTTTTTTAGCTAAATAAGTTTAATTAATACTTTAGTTTTAACATAGCCTTAATATCTTTCCTGATTTGTTGACGCGTCAGTTTTGCTTTGTAGTTCTGTTAAATCTTCTCTTTTCCACGGATTGGCATTAATTACCCACAAAAGTGCCGACGACGTGTGTACGAGGTCATACAAATTTGGTGACTGCCATTAGTAAAAAAAAATGACCAAATATGGAATAGTATCCCTAATATGGAATACCCGCATTTTTCTTAAACGGAAACTCACACCCGCAATTAGAGGGGTTTGTATTTTTTTTAATGCCCATTCGCGAGTAGTGGTAACATGCCAGTAGAGTAAGCTCTTTTGTCGCTGTAGCAACGTTTTGTTGTGAGAAACCTCTAAATATTAATTTTTAGGGCTTAAATCTCAACAATATTTTCTTTTTGTCACCCAAGACAATATTTAAAAAAAATAAAAGTAGATTTTTTGGCCCTTTTTTTTACAGTATTCCATATTTGGGGTACCTATTCCATATTTAGCAACCCTCATCATTTATTTATTTTTTTTTTTATTATATTTAAAATCAATTAGTGTAATCTAAAATTGTTCATAAAATAAAGGACACATATATGATTGTAAATAATTACTACAAAAAGTTTTTATTATTAATATTTATGCTTATTATGTGTAAAAAGATAATGGTATTCCATATTTGGTCCCTTTTTTTAACTATGCATTGTACACCAAGGCTTGATTGATTTTTTGCGGTTCAACAACGTCTGCCAGATATTTGGTATGTCGATATCTAGCGGTCATTGCTGAACCGTGAAGATTCGGAGAAGTTGCGGTGAACAACGCATAGTATACAAGCTCTAGTTTCGTAAATAGGAATATTCACGATGAGACTTGTCTTAAATCCTACCTAAAGGTAGGTACAAAGGCAAGTCTGCGAGTAAGAGCGATGTTATGAATTTGCATTGGAACGCGCTGTCAGTTTAGCATACACACGTTTGCACTTACTCGCAGACTTCCGTTCAGTTCAGGTAGGATCTAATACCTAAGTACCGAGTATATGTTCATTAAGAGTTTTACTTATCACTTGAAAACAGTTAGACATAGACACCATCCAAAATGTCGTGTATTAGTTTAAAATAAAAGACAATGAGTATCCAAGAGAGTAGTATTATTAAAAACATTACTTGTCTACCACCTTTAGAAAAAAAAAAAATTTTAATTAGAAAGTAAAATAGCATTTTTTTATTGAAACACTTTACATATTCCATAACTATTCCAAAATTTTATTAAAGAACTATTTAAAAATACCACATATATTCAAGTTTTCATAGTTTCGAAAATCCACAGAAGCTTGATAAAAAAATATTTTTTTTTTTAAATAAAACACCCGTCCTATTGTATTACTATCAGCTGTTTAGGAAAGCTTTAAAAGAATACCACATTTAATATCTTTTATAGTTTTGAAAATATGGAAATCTAAATCTTAAAATTATGTTCAATTTTTATTATATCTACAGCCCTAAGCTATAAGCACTAACCTTTGTTGAGAGTTTGAAAACCTTTGTATCGTAAATACCTTTATATTAAATATTTCATTATTTTATTTGTTTAAAAGTAATCTTAACTTTTATTATATTGTGCAAAGACAGAATAGTTCTTCTTAGTATATAAAAGTTTTAATTTTGCTTGTTTACTTAATAAACTTTTTAATTTTATTCTGGAGAAAAGCCAAATAATATTTTGTTTAGACGTAATCTCCCAGAAAAAAAAATCATAAAACATTAACCTTAGTGCCGTTAAGATTTAGATGGTCAGATTTTCAAAGTATGAGTGATAGACATATTAAATGTGATATTTTTTAAAGCTTTTTTAAAAAAAAAATTAATAATAGCACAATATGCAGAGTTTTTTTTCAAGGACCACCATATTTCCAAAATTATTTAAAATTGTATAAATCGTCTGTGGTATTTTTTAGTTTTAGTTCTTTAAACGCTCCTTCAAATTGTGTTAAATAATAATAGGTATTGTCCTTATTATTTTTTTGCTCTATAACATAAAAACACGATTGTCAATTGTTTTTTTTTTAATCTTTGATCTTACAGAATACTTACAAAAATACCGAAAATTTGTTAATTCAAACAAAGAACTGTATTTATGAGCCCTTAACTTTTTTCCCGAAATTCGGAAATACCCAGTATACAGTATTATAAGGAATTACCTAAATTATTTTGAAAACTTAATAACGTTTACAGTGCAATTTATTTGTTTAATGATGAACTTAAAAATAAAAAAATGCTTTTTTGTTTTGTTGCAAGAATAAGGTAATACTAAAAACATTAATACAAAGTATGGTATATCATAGATTGTAAAATTGTGATTTTTAGAGCAAAAAGGTCACTTAAAAAAATGTAAAGTCATAAAAGTGACTTTATTAATAAATAGTACTACTTATTTTCAATATAAATACATTTATGCGAAAAGCCATTAAGAGAAAACCAATGTACAGGATTTTTATTTATATTTTGCCACCCAATTTAACGATAAGAAATAGAAAAAAAAAAACCTTTTATATAAAAATTTTATAGATTTTACCCTTTTTTTCTTTTTAGAATAACAAACAAAACAAATTAACATCAAAAAATAGGCGAAAAGGAAAGAGGTAAACTTTTTTAAAATGAAACACCATATACATTATATCATCATTAAATAAGTCTTTTAAAGAGCTTTACAAAAACATCTTTAAAGGTTTTAGAAATATGACCACCTAGATCTAAAAAATAGTAGATATAATTTCTAATATAGCTACTACGGCACTAACCTGGGACTGAAGATATAATAATTAAGATATTTATTATGTCTGCTATTCAGATTTAGATGGTCATATTTCCGAAGCTATTAAAGACAAATATATTTAATATGATATTTATGTAAGATCTTTTTATTGGTAATATAATATTTGGGGTGTTTTATTTAAAAAAGTTTTACCCTTTATTTTTCTTGTGTTTTTGAAGTTCATTTTCTTTTGTCAGGCTTAAAAAATAATAGATAAAAATCTTTTAAACTGTTATATATATTTTTTTTTCATTCTTTTCGCTTATAGTTAAAATTGGATGGCAAAATATAAATGAAAACGTTGTACTTATGTTTTATCTAATAAAATAATCATTTTTTATTATCATAAAAATTTTAAATCCTGAAATAAAATGTTGTAAAAATAATAAATACAATAATTTTTTTATTTGTTTTGTCTTTCAATAATTACAAATATTATGTTAAGTCTAATATTAATTTATATACAGAATCAGCTAAATGAAGTCCTTCATAGGCAATTTGTGGAAAAGAGACGAAAGAGACGGTCTAACGCTATAACCGGCATGTAAACATTTCGGCTTGGATGACTAATCGTACTTCTTTTGTTCTTACCTTACTGGCCGATATACTTTTGACTATTTCTTATGCAGTATATAGTTGAAAAGGTTGCGACAAAACCTCGTCTTTAGGCGGTTTAGGGCGGGAGGAAGGGCATGGAACCGAGAAAAGTTGGCAAGACTGGGTAAAGTCATTATATTTCGACGGCTAATATTTGTTAAAAGATGTAATTCCAGATGTTTTTATACAAAGTTAAAAAAGTTGAAACATATTAGTAATTAAAAAGTGTTGTATAAACGATTGTTTTAATAATACCATAAACTTCATTTTTCCTGCACCAATCTTAATACTTATCTTATTTAGTAACATGTTTGAAAAAGGTTCGACGTGACGTCAACATAACCACTAACAAGATGGCGAAATGTTGCGACCCTTTATAGACCGACTCTGGTCATCATTTGAGTTTTATGTTTTTAAAAAGGTTTTTAGTTCAATAACTTTTTGGCATATTTTTTTGGTCATGTGGCCAAGGCGGCTCTATTAATTTTTTATTTATTTTATGAAAATATGGTCTTTAATACAATATTTATAATGTACTAGCTGACCCGGCAAACGTTGTTTTGCAAATGCCTAAAAATTAAAAAAAATGTTAAGGGTGGACAACCCTTATCACTAAGGGTTATGAAAAATAGATGTTGGCCGATTCTCAGACCTACTTAATATGCTCACAAAATTTCATGAGAATCGGTCAAGCCGTTTCGGAGGAGTACGGGAACGAACATTGTGACACGAGAATTTTATATATAAGATAAACAATAAATAAACGTAATTAACATAATAAATAAAAATCCTAATATATTAAATTATAATAAATTATTCTTTCTCTCCCTAACTGTTTTAAAGAATATAACAATAAGAAACTTTTAAAAAATAAGTAAGTTTTTTTCCACTAAAAGCCCATGTTCTTTTTCAGCATGCAAGAAATTGAATAATTAAAAAATTAAATTTATGTCCACATGGAAACTCCATTAAATACGAGTATAAAAGAATTTCAATAAACTCATCGCAAAATTAGCTGCATGTGCTTTGACCCGACAAAATTAGTTTGGGATATTTCGCTTGATTATTTCATTTTCCTAATTTTAGTTTAATTGGCCTCTAAATCCATATGGGGTTGATCCTTACATAAATTGGAATAGTGTATTAAAACATAGTCCTAACTAACTAAAATATTTACCAGGAATTTAAATTATATGCAACAAACTTTTGTTAATTAATAACTAAAACAAACCAAAAACATTTCCAGTTGTTTTTATTCATTTCTGGTTCATTTATTTACTTGTTTTATGAAGGTAAGTTCATTAGAAATTATTTATAAAATATTTATTGCAAATAATATTCAAAAGTGGTTTGCCTAAAATATACTGATAATAATTATATTATATATTTTATTATAATATGTTAAATGGTATGCACTAGAGATGAGCTTAACTGTAAATTTTTATTTACAGGTATACTTGTGAATATAATTTTTTATTAACAGTGATTTTAACCTGTAAAATTTAAGTGTTATCCAATAAAAGAACCATAACGACGCCGTTATTTCACAGAAGATAAAAGTAAAAATTTGTTTTATGTTGTCCGTGTGGGGTAAAATTAAGGGGGTTAAATGAATGGAAAAAAGAAAATTATGTACATATTTGGTTATTAAAAAAAAAGAAACATGTTATAAGGTATTTTAAAACAAAAGGAACAAGACTAAAAAAGTAACATACCGAAAATAAAATGTCACACAACCTGAAAAAAATAAAATTAAAAAATAATAATATATCTAAGTAATCAAAATAAAACATGTTTAAAACGTAGTAAGCTGTTAACAGGTCGTGAATGTGAAATGTTATTCACATTGAATGATTCACAGGTAGTAATTTTACGCTCATCTCTAGTATGCGCTAAACAAATGCCTTTTATTTTTTACTGATACCTTTTATTTAAATTTTAAACTACTTTTAATTTGTAACAGAAAAGAAATTGTGTGAGCAATTTATAGTAAAAAATTGTAGCACAACGATTGTAGTTTTATTTAACAGCTTTTCTTTTTAAAACGTACCATATATGATGGATGGTGGATGCTAAACTATTTTTGGTTTATGTGGCAGTATGTTAATAACATGGTATTAAAAAGAGGAGATTCTCCATTACTGCAGCAAATATATTATAATAAAGGATACTGAGAATCTGAACAATACTGTTAAGTATACTTTGTAGCAATGATTACTATATAACATTTTAGGCATTAATTATTACCAAAGTTTACTTATTTGAGATAAATACTGGTGTTATGTGTTAGGACCTAGGTTCAGTTATTTTTTACCCTGTGTAAAATAAATTACACGCAATAAGGAGTGGTAAAAAAGCATTGAATTTTAATAAGTTTTTATTGCTTATATTGCTTATTATATTATATTCTTGCACAACATTTAGTGGTGGCTATTGCAAAAGGTTTCCTGAATAACTTTATTTAACTTGCTACAATGTGCAGCAGGCATCTATTTCACTACAAATAATTGTAGACTCTTGTGCAATTTATTACTCTCTTTCACCAATTTTTTTCGTGTAGCTGTGTTCGATAACCAAAGTGCAAAAAAATATTGACACCTCAGTAAGCAAAAAATAAGAATATTAAATTGTAGCGGAATGTCCGCAGACATGGAATCAGAAATTACCTGTAACGACAGAATGACGATTGATAAAGAATAGCATTTTTAATAAGTAATACCTAGTGCTGTCATTCGATGATGAGAGTAGGTTATAAGTAAATGTTAAAAATACCAAAGAGTACAGAATTGAATTTTTTGTCAAAATTTGAAGTTAAAGCATTAAAGCAAAAAGAGTTTATGTCATTTTTCTACATAAAGTAATAAAACCTAATTTGGACACAAAGAAGAGAATATTAAAACAAAATTAAATACATTAAAGATTCTTGTAAAATTCGTCATGTTTTTTTTTAATTCTTTACAAAAATTTACACTAAAAAATTGTTTTATTTTCAAAAAAAAAAGTACTTTACTCTTGGGCATGTTTCTTAGATAACCCCATAACTTGACCTGTATAATACTATTTGGAGTAAAATTTTTAATTTCTTGGTTTTAGATCATACCATTTAAAATTCAAAATTTTTTGGTTTATCGGTGTTCCTGTAACACCTACATATCTTAAGAGACACTGCAAAATCCATATCAAAAAACAAAAAAATGAAAATTTTTAAAGACATTAAAATATTAATTAAATGCTTTTAGTTGTTTTCAGGACAAAAAAAATAGTAAATGGATAAACATGGAAAATTTTTAGTTCAGGGCAAATTAACAAGTGTTTGCAAGTTTTCTTAATATTTAATACAAATACGTTGCCACAGAAAAAAATACCGTTACAATAGTAGTTGCATTAAAGTTACGAAGGATTTTCTAGACACGCGGTAGCGCCGAGTTTATTATTACACGAATTACTTGGTGCCTCTTTTGAACCTCCCTCCATAACTCAAAACCTATTTACCATAGGCGCATAAAACTACGTATTTTTATTTATATTTGTAAGGAAAACTAACAGTCCAAATTTCATAAAGATAGCTCAAACGGTTATAAAGATGTGAAGGTCCAAAAGTAGGCAATTTTCCACTGACGACTGACAGACTGACTGACTGACATATAGACCAAAAAACTCGGTTATTCTGTGTAAGCGTAGAAAAAAATTTAAAATAAAACAAAATCATACAAAAAATAGTTTTTTAATTGTTTTGTGTTTGACCTTAGCAAGTAGATATTTAAAACTATCCGAACATACATATTTATTATTATATTTAATATAACAGAAATATAAAAATAAAATAGGGTTAAAAAAGTGGTGTCCTCATACAAAAAAACTTGTGATACACGCTAAAAAAAAACAGCCAACAGTATGTGTCGTCGGTAGCGAGCGAAGAGATCATTATATCGCCCGGACTTGATTAATTTAACCAACAAAAACAGTGTTTAAATGGTAGCATAATGAATGGGCAATACGCACAGTTATTCCTAGCTTTCAAGAAAATGTAGCATAAAAATAAAAAATATGTAGCGAAAACGCAAAAAAAAAAAATAAATCTATATACCTGTCTAGTTCTCTTTACAAAAAGTAATGATATACCAACAAAAACATAAATGTGAAAAAGGATAAGCCAAGTTTAAAAATAAATGAGTGCCAAATTCTGTACGAAATTCAAATATGTATTTATAGGAACAAAATAACTGAAACTTAAACTCTATTTCTTTGTGAACTTAAATGCCTATAACAATTTCGTTTATTTGAAAATATGAAATCTTAAATTGGGTTAGATTTAACTTGGCCAATTTTTATCAGATTTCAAAAAATATTTATATAAGTTAAATAATTCTATAAAATGACTGATGTAATGAAAACTGACCAAGTCAAATCTAACCAACTTTAAAATCTCACATTTTGAAATAACAGCAGTTGTTATAGGTATCCAATAAAACAAAAAAATATACTTTTTATAATGTTAATTTGTTTCTATAAATACATAACTTGGATTTTGTATAGCACTTGGCAATCATTTATATCTCCATTTTTTTTGCTGTGAAGCACACAGCCAAGCATAATTTTAGTATTGAACTTGGCTCACTTTTTTCACATTTATGTTTTGGTTAAGATATACATTTTTAAAACCCCTGTATAGTCGGGCGGTGCGTCGTAGAAGAAACAAAACAGAATTATCGATTTTAGCAGCTTGTCACAATTTATTTACCAGTTTAAAAATGAATTAGTTGTTTTTCTCATACTAAGAAGTACTTGAGTTTAGGTTATTATCAATTCATTCAAGTCTCCCTGGTTAACAGAGGCGGCGGAGAGCGTGAACGATGTGGGTCATTACCCACTCGGAGCCCAAGGGGTCTCGCGTTTTATATTTTGCACATAAGAATAAAAGTAAAATAATAGAGGGCCTTGCAGGAAAGGTGAAAACTTTTTTTCTTTTCTTTTTCACGATACCATTTATTTAGAAGGTCCCTCGCGGACCTAAGACCCTCGCAAAATGTATCTTGCCCACATAAAATTTTAATCTTGCGCCGCCACTGCTGGTTAATAAGACCTTTTTGTTGGTATGTATGTTTACAATAATTATAAACGTGAGTCTGTTTCAATGAATTTCCTGCATAGTGTTTTAATTAATTTGAAATGCATCCGGAATAAATACCTACCACTAAAATTTACCTGTCTCGTGTTATGACATTCCATTTTCCAATAAAATAAGATAAAATCGAAGTGCATAAAACAGCAGTTTACATCTCCAATATACCATAACTTTTATTGCCTACAACCCTGATTGCTATTTTCAATAAAATTTTTATTTACTTTTTTACAGCTGTGATTTAAAAAGAAAAGTTTAAAATTTTCTCTTTAGAATACCTTTCATCTCCAGTTTTCACTTTCCCTTTTTACATATGCAGGAATTTTATACGTAGGTCATTTTTCCCTAGCACGTGATTAAAAACATTACCAACCCAAAAACCTTCCTAAAAAATTGAATTCATTAAAAGTAATGAGCGTGATGATTTTTGATGGTTAGAATTTTTAAAAAGGTTCATGTATAATAAGTGTAATTTAATTAAAAATATGAAACGGTAAAATACATTTATGGGAGTTAAACAGTTTGATAAAATTACAAAGCTCTGAAACTCAGTAACGTAAAGCATAAAATTTCACCACTTTTAATGAACCTAAAAGCACGAGATTAATTTTTTGTTGGCGTATTCTTACCGATCTGTTTAAAGATGAGTCGCTTCGCCTCTGAATAAAAACATTTGATTTGATTTAAAAGAAACCATCAATATTTTAAATAGGAAACAAATAGTTAAAAACCACCGGTGCAAATAACTTATTTTGTAGGGAAAAGGGGAATTAAAGATAACATTGTGTTTTGTACTTTCATTTATTTGATGGTATGTGTTATTCGTATTAACGTATATTGATGCTACACATTTATCTTTATTTAATAATATGTATGCACTTTCTTTAAGTTTGCGTTTTTAGAACCAGTTTCTTTTGCTAAAATACTTAAAGTATTTCAGTTTATCCTGTAGTTGTTTGAAATGCGTCTTGACAAATTTTAGATTCGTAAAATTCTGTGTTTTTGATGTATGTTCTGGGTTATTTTATGCTTTTAGCTAATGGTCTAGAAGTTTCACCTATATGAAATTTAATATATAATAAATGTACATTTCGGGCTTATCAAATCAAATTTAAAGAATAGGAAATAAATTTAATATTCGCACAATCTTTAAAACACAAAACGATATAAGATCTCAATTATCAAAAACAAATCCACACAACATAGATATAAGTTCAAAAAATGTTATTTATAAAATACCTTTCGAGTGTGATAAATTTTATATAGGTAAAATTTGTAGACCATTAGCTAAACGCATAAAAAACACAAGAAATATATCAAAAACGATTTCAGAATATCCTGAAACTAAAGCTTGAATTTAAAAAAAAAAATTAAACCTAAATAATAGTTAACTTTAAAATGTTTTTATTTTTATTCAATTTTATCTTGACAACGATGGCCGATTTTCCACCGAAACGTAAATTTTTAGTTTTCCAATTACTTATTTTAAATTTTTTAGGTTTTTGGGGTTTTTAGTAATTTTGTTTTAGGAAAAACGATCTAATTTGGCCTGTACCCAAATAAATTTTATCAATTAGGGAAGATGAGATAATAAATATTTATTAATTAATATAATAAGTTCTTGATAACTTTAAAATTAATTTCATAAAACTTTTTACCCCGGTAAAACATTAATAAAATCAATATAAATGCTATTCTAAATACCGCGTGTCTACTTAAGTTCGCACCACTTGGAAAACTTTTTTATTTTTGATTTTACGAAAAAAGTTATTTTTTTATAAAAAAATCTGCATTTTTAAAACCCAAAATGCAATCATCAGATATTAATTATTTGCAGTGGTATACGAGGTATGTACAAAAATGTGAATTTTGCTCAAGGGAAAAGTACCTTTATTTTTAACAATATCGATTCTTTTTACAAGAAAAAGTTATTTAGAATTAAAAATTACTTACAAATATGCAATTTAAACTATTTACTAAAAAAATAACTTCACTTCTTATCATTGGGAATTTGTTTTTATTATTGATTTAACGAAAAAATTATTCTTTATAAAAATTTCTGCATGGCCTAAAACCTAAAATGCAATCATCAATTATTAATTTTCTGCAGTAGTATACGAAGAATGTCAAAAAGTGTGATTTAACTTAAAAGAAAAGTACCTTAATTTTTAACAATATCGATTTTTTTAAAAGAAAAAGATGTTTAGAATAAAAATTACTTACAAATGTGAAAACTTAATTATTTACATTCCTAACATTATTACCATTTTTTGACATACCTGGTAAATCATCGCAAAAAAATAATATCTGATTATTGAATTTTGGGTTTTAGGCCATGCAGAACTTTTGATATCGAATAACTTTTTTCATCAAATCAATAATTAAAAAATTCCTCATGGTAAAAATTAAACTTATTTCATTTTTTTTTAGTAAATAGTCAATTTTGCATATTGCTAAGTAATTTTTAATTCTAAACAATTTTTTCGTATAAGAAAATCGATATTGTCAAAAATAAAGGAACTTTACCCTTACGCAAAATTAACATTTTTCGACATACCTCGTATACCACTAAAAAAATGTAAATCTTATGATTGAATTTTAGGTTTTAGACCATGCAGAACTTTTAATAAGAAATACGTTTTTTTCGTTAAATTATTATTTAAAAAAGTTTACCATATGGTGCGAACTTAAGTAGAACACGACTTGATATTTTCTAAATGATATTTTGCTAAAAAGTGAAAAATAAAGGTTTCTTCTGGAAAAAATCATGTTTTTTTAGTTTTTGCGTATCAACATTTTGTCTTCGTGAATCATTATTTTTATTATATTTTATCAAATTGTCTTCTTGTAACCCCCACCGACGGACAGTCTGTATAACGACAATAATTATATACTTTTAACTCAAAGAAAACCTATTGACCCATGTTTATTACCCCTTCTATTAACCCTAGGCATTTTGTAAAAGGGCCATTTCCGAGTGACGTTATAAAAAATATGAAAAACGTCAAAGTAACCATAAGGCTTTAATTTATTATTAAAAATAATCACTGTAATGCCCTTGCTGTTTTCACTTTGGAACATGCCATGCCATATATTTAAAATTTAATTATCTTAAAAACACAATGGAAAAAATATAATAGGCCCTTAGCCAAGTTCACCTAAGGTACCAAATTTCAGTGTAGATAGATTGGATTTTATTCCTTTTCTTTAAATTTCTCCGGAAATTGCAACATTTTTGTAATAATGCCAAAATTTGTATTTTTGTGGAAATGCCCGCGAAGTTCTTTAAAACGCAGAATAGTCCGATGACGCAGAGTTGGAGGATGCCTACGTCACAAAAGATCCACTTCAATCTTATGGCGTCATTATGCAGGACCCCGTATACAACGGCGTACAAAATTTGCGGCGTCTGGATATACGGCCGTAAATATTTTGACGTCGTTGTGTATGGCGAGAGCATACCATCGGACGCCGTATTAATATTGGGGTGTATATATATACATACACATAAATAGTTTTTACCATTGTTAAATTTTGTTTAAGAACCTATTGTCTGTTACGGATAAAAATTTATAGAGAGGGTGTCAAAAAGGTGATGCCGTAAATGATAAGGCTGATAGCAACAAAATATTGTTAGTACTTCCTATACATCAATCAAAAAAATTATGCAATTTTTTCCACAGGGTGTTTTCTACCTACGGTACAAAACTTAAGGGGGTAATTTTCTATGTCTTTTTAATAAAAAAGTTTCTGTAACATATGTTTAACATATGTTGCTTTATTTCTGAGAAACAAGGCGTGAAAATTATTATTTTTTTTTAATATCTCTTTTAATAAACTCTTTAACCGATTAAGATAGAATTTGTTACACTTATTTATTAAAATAAGGCGCTTATCTCTGCCTATACTAAGATTATTGGGTCCAGTGGAGTCTCAGTGGGTAGTTAATATTATTGAGAAAATAAGTAAGTACACCACTAACTTTTTATAAAGTTTTTATATATATTTTTTTTTTTTTGATTAAGCAAATAAAAATTTAACTTTTTGTGTCTAGTTTTTTTTGTATCCAGCTTGGTTTTCTAGCAAAAGTAGTTTAGGCCACTTAATTATTTTTTTTAAGTACTAATAGATAACATGATATAAAAAGCCAAAAAAAACAATTAGTTGCCCAAAAATAAATAAGCAGTTGTGTATTCTATTAAAAAGTAATTTTTCTTATTTACAAGATTATATTTTTTATATCTTAATTTTGAATTTTATTTTATGCTGTTTATTAGTGCAGGAAATAGAGGATTTTGTCCTGCATAATTCGGCAGGAGTTTGGCGAATGTTTTTGACAAACTTAAAAAGGATTATATATGTATTCGATGGATATGGATAATACAACTAATAAAATTTATAAATTTTATTTAGGTATACAATTAAAAAATTAAATTAATATGGATCAGTCAACTGAAATAGAAATGCTCTCTTTATTGTTCTTTTAATCCAATTAAAATATAGGCAAAATCACAAAAAGGCGAAAAATATAATTTTCACTCTTAAATTATAAAAATTTTATCCTATATAATAATATATTTTGTGAAAAGAGAAGTTGAAAGGTTTAATCTAGTTAGGTAAGAAGTCTAGTTAGAATTTATGGTGTAATATTTATATATATGTAGCAGGTTATAACTTTTATTTTTAAGGAAAGGTTTTCGTTTGTTTTACATAAAAATAAAATATATATTTAATTTCTTTTACTTAAAATATGTATGATATTTTGCAAGCGCTATATTTGGAAGTCAATCGCGAATGTGAGAATTTTAACATTTTTATTACATCACTGGTACATAATTGTTTATTATTGTAAATTGATATAAAATGTAAATTGATGATTTATTTAAAAATAAGTTCATAGCAGTTCCTTGTGGGACACCCTGTTTTGTTGGTAAAATTTTCTTAAAGCAAAGATGAAACATTTTTAATTTTAACTAATTATTTATACCTGCTTTAAAATACTTGGCATTAAAATCAATTAAAAAAATATGTTCGTTTTTATATAATTAACTAAAATATAATTTAAACACATTTTCTGAGTTAAATCATTCATTACTTTTTACTTTTGACTATTAAGTACGACTGCCAAGAAATTTATGGTATTTTAACAGTATCGATGACAAATTTAAACACATTAAATTTAACTGCCTTGCCATTATTTTAAAATATGTTTGTTCACTTTATTAAATCTCAGAGTATGTGTTAGCACCAGATTATAATACAACAAATAAGTAAGTAATGCAAGATTTTTATTTTGTTTATTTATTAATGCAGACAAAAACTTGTATTACTTTTATATATTTACTTATTTTTCTTTTAACCTTGTATGTAACAAATATTCATTATTAAATAATAGTAGGGGAGATCACGATGCTAAATGGGAATTTACTGGAGCGTCAAAGAGACCTATTTGGTTACAATTAGATAACAAGAAAAAATGTTATATAATGTATACATTTTCATGGGTGGGGGAGGCGGCTATAGATTTTTAAATATGTCAGAATAATATTGTTATTTTTGCTACTGGTAAAAATTGTTCGGATCGTATCGGATTATATATTTTTCCTTATCCTTTTATTATTTTTTTAAATTAAAAAAAAATACAACGCTTGAAATTGTCAAAATGACTTTTTGCAGCCCTCTGTTTCCTTTACGTCGCACTCTTAAATCGTCAGATTAGTGGAATAGACATTGTTTAGTATGTAATTAACTTGTCCTATCTTAATCTGAGGCGCTCGACAATTTCTGATGGATATATTTTTGTTTTTTATGATCGACCCTGTAAACGGGGCTCATATTTGGTGAAGGTAATTAAATGGTTACAAGGTATTTTTCGGTATGTTAATCTGCCGCACCGTAGCAAATCTCGTAATCCCCTTTTGGGTTCCCCTACCATAATACTCATGCCATGCAGTCAACTTTTTACAGATCAATAAAACCAATTTATTGGAAATAATCCTAGGCGAGGTTAAATTTTTTTACAGAAAAAGATTAAATTTTAAGAATATTGAGAGATATAGAGAATATCCCCTTAAATAAATAAACAGTTTAGAAAAAAATTACCCGACCTTAAAAAATAATAAAAATCACTAAAAAGTAAAACATAAAAAGTAGGTTTATAACATATATTTATAGAGTATAAAAAGCTTTTTTTATATAGTTATTAACATTGAGTAATTTAGTACATATACATACGTTACCCGAATTCTTTTTTGATTATTATTTTTTACTTTTTGGTGAACTTTAATATTTTTTTAAAGTCGGTTTATTTAAAAAGAAAGCTGTTTACTTTTGCCTTTTAGTTTATTATTATTTCCATTTAATCAGTAAACATACACTAAATAACACTACTAGTCCTTCTTTTAGTACAGTGAAAAGGGTAAGATTTATTTATTTATTTATTTATTTATTAAACGGATACACCATTTTTACATTTGTTTTCTACAATAAACTCTAAAAGTATAACAATAATAAAAATTTGACATGAGTGCTTAACAACTAGCTTTAACATTCCAGAATCAGTCTTTTTAGTTTGTTTCTAAATGAGTTGAGAGACAGACCAAAGAAGTCCAGGTTGGGAAACCCATTTACAGTCTTAACAATTCTATTCAAGGGCATGTTCTGAGCATGTAGGGTGTTATAATGCTTACTAGACAACAGTGGTGGCATTCTTAAACTTCTAGGGGGTACATAAAAATCAATGTTACCCAATATACTAGGTGATGCTATAATGTTATTTATAACCTTATAAAAAAATAAAAGTTCGAAATACTGTCTGCGGTCTTCAAGCCTAGTTAAACCGTGATATGACCTCACCTCTTCCAAACTCAACAGCAAACCTCTTTGCGCCATACGGTATCTTAGGTGTTTTAAGAATTTCACCTGTATCGATTCTAAACGTTTTTTATGTATCTCGTAATAGGGGCTCCAAACTAAACAACAATACTCCAATGCAGAGCGTACATAACTAACAAACAACATTCTCAATCCACATAGATTATTAAAATCATTCGACATTCTTGTGACCATACCCAACATACGATTGCTTTTATTGATAATTGCTTCATAGTGATCCGTATAACGAAGTTCACTATCCAGCCACACACCCAGATCTTTCACCACATCCACTCTGCGCAGTTCCGCTCCCCCTAACCTGTATTTAAAATCCCTCATATGCTTCTTGCGACTAAATATAATGTATGAACACTTGTCCACATTAAGTTTAAGGTTATTTTTCAAGCACCATGCCGCCAACCTATCCAAGTCCTCCTGCAGTGACTCACAATCCTTATCGGACCTCACAACTCTATAAAGTTTTAAATCGTCCGCAAAAAGAAGGTATTCTGAACTAAAATGCTGCCCAATGTCGTTCACCAGCAGCTGAAACAGCTTTGGGCCCAAGTGACTTCCTTGTGGCACACCCGATATGACGTCAATTTTTGAAGATAAAAAACCAGCCATTTTGACTTGCAATGTTCTTCCTTGAAGGTATGAGGAAATCCATGAATAGAATGGTTCCCCAATGCCAAAAGTTTTTAGTTTATTTAGGAGTACACTCTGATCCAGTAGGTCAAATGCCTTGCTAAAGTCTGTATAGATTGCATGCACCTCGAAACCATCATCCATGGCTGCACTGATGTAATTTGTGTACAAAAAAGGTTCGTCTCGGTAGAACGGCCCTCCTCAAAACCATGCTGCTGCTCTACAATATTATTTTTAAAAATCTTAAGTGAGGGCATAATCATCACTTCCATCACTTTGGGAATGGCAGATTGCGCCACAATAGGTCTATAATTTTTGACATCACTGTTGTTCCCCGCCTTAAATATGGGTGAGACAAACGAATGCTTCCATTTGCTAGGAAAAACACCAGTAGACAAGGATCTGTTGAAGATAAAAGAGAGAGGCTCACAAAGAGACACAGCACACTCTCGCAACATTTTATTAGGCAGCATATCAGGACCAGCACTCTTTCTTACATCCAATGACAACAGACACTCAAGCAAACATTCAAACCTTACCTCAATTTGACTAACATCAACCTGCAAATCACCGGCCGTTTTCTCTTCCTCATCATTATCCATGACCAGACCACTAAAACTCTGGTAAACAGAGTTAAAGTGCACAGCAAAAAGCTCCGCTACTTCTTGCCCTCCATCCGCCTGTCGATCACCCAAAAACATTGTTTCCTGAATATCAGTATACTTTTGTGTCCTTGACCTAGCAAATTTCCAAAATACGTTGATATTTTCCCCCATTTGCTGCTCCACATTTGAGATATATCTACTATAGCACTCTTCAGTCAGTACCTTACATTCACTCCTCAACACATTAAATTCTGCATAGTATTGAAGTTTATTTGTTGTTTTATATTTTTTATGAGCAACTTTCTTTTCTATTACTTTCCGTTTTAATTCTGAACTGAACCATGAAGGAAAATTTGATCTTTTTACTTCGTATTTTGGCACAAAAAGTCAACTGCGTGAAACAGAATTTTATAAAATTCGTCGACAATAGTATCAATATTTTCCAAACAATACAAACTAATCCAATTTACTTCAAGCAAATAATTATTCATAGCACCATAGTCGACTTTATAAAAATTATAACGATATTCATTTTTGCATCTAACAGCTTGCGATTCAAAAGACAGAATTGATTCAAGAGGAGGATGATATTTATCAGATGGCACTATAGGATCACCCCTGGTAACATTTAAGTAGTGACTAGAAAAGCATAAATCTAATACTGAGTTGCTATCATTGTAAACATAGTTATATTGACATAATCCTAAATAAGACATTTCTTCACATACTAAAATTTCTATATCACTTTTAACATTCTTAGCAACTAAATTATCACAATCCCATGTCAGCCCTGGAAGGTTATAATCACCCGTTATAATGATCCTATGATCATTACCATATTCATTAAAAACAAATTTCACAGCCTGAATATGACTTTCATAAACCTCCAAGGCTGAACGGGGTGGCAAATACACACAGCCAAATATAAACTTAATGTGACCTATCTTAACTTTAACAAAAATATGTTCCGCGTTACAGTTTTCCAAAGGTATGACAGTAGAGTCTAAAACATTACTCACAGCTATAACTACGCCCCTCCACGCTTTTTATCACTTGACATACCATCTCTATCTCTGCGGTAGATCCTATAGGAATCACAAAATACTTCACTATCACTTATGTCGGGAGTAAGCCAGGTTTCAGACAACAAGATGACATCATGTGCTGAAGAGGAAGATGCCAAAAATATTTTCTTTAACTTTGTCCGTAATCCTCGCACATTTTGATAATATAATGCCAAATGATCAATGGTCAAACGTCTGGTGTTACATCGTTTTTTGGATCACTTGTTGAAGTACTATAAGTAGCTCGATCAGCAGCCTTGGATATATATGGGGTACCATTTTTATATCTTATTATTAGATTTTCTTCTCCGTTTGCCAACCTTTCATTTAACTCCTGATATAGCTTCTTAACAAATTTGCGCTGCATTTCTGTGAGGTCAGCTTTAACATAAATATCCGTAGACTTAAGCTTGAATCTCCTCTTAAGGCACTCTATTGCAGTGCTCGAGTCCCCAAAGATTACTTTGACAGGTCTGGGTTTGGTGCTGCTCTTCCCTACTCTAACAACCCTGAAATCAGGCTGTGGAGTTATTTTCATCCTCTGCAAAACATCCAAAACATGCTCTTTGTCATGCTTTATTCTATCGGTAGGTGTTTTCAACTTACTTTCTAGAATATTAAACATGATAACATTTTTAGACCTAGAGGCTCTATCCTGAATTTCTTGAATAGTATCTGTATTTGAAACAACCGCAGCCTGGGTGTCTTTTGCAGCTTTTCCAACTTGTGCCGTAGAATTGCCATCGATCAATAGATCAAATTTACTTTTTAATACTGCTACTTCGCTTTCTAGAAGTTCAATTCTTTCATCCCTCGCCTGCTGCGATACCTTAATGTCCTCCAGCACAGTCTGGAAAACATTTTTTGGTCCAGAAGGAAATTCACAATAAGACAAATAACAGAAAGAACGTCTTTATTGCTGACATTCGTCTTTTTAACAAGGTTGTAATTTTTGATTTAAGTATAACCTCACTTTCTGTGGGGGTTACCGAACCGTCGTCCGAGGCTCTAAGTCCAAGAGTTAAATGGTCAGAACAAGTTGCCCCTTTAGCACTGGTCGTTCTTTTGGGTCGCCCACGCCGCCAATCTCGGCGGGTAGGGAGTCACTGCTGATTCCAACCGAAATTCTTCTAACCTTAACTTTTTGCATGAAGAACATTCCCAATTATGGGACTTTGTTTTCCTAAACACAGCACAGATTTTGTCATATTCCGCTTTGGAAAGTCCCGAGCAACCCTTGTCCAACCAAGAGCAACACGATGAGCACTCAATGGAAGATTGATATTCTTGTACTTCACGATCACAAACCAAGCAAATATACGCGGCCACACTTTTTATTCACAAGGTTGTCGATTCTAAATGCGCCCCTGGTCTTTATTATCTATGCATATACCACACTAAAGGCAGCTTTGCCGCACAAACAACTTACGGCAGAAAGAAAAAAATTGATCTAATACCTTTCTCTCTCGCGATTCTGACTTAGTTTTTTATGGGACCACCGCGGAAGTGCAGTTTTTCAAATAAAAAAGAATTTTGAAATCGGTCTATAAACGTCGGAGTCGTCGCGTATCAGACACACAAAAAAAATACATGCGAATTGAGAAATGTACAAAAAATCGCCCAATATTGAAAAATGGTGTCGCAAATAAAAAAATCTGCTTTCTGCGAAAACCGCATCTTAATAACTTTATTTGTTCTAAAGTTACTCGCGATAAAAATATAAATACATTTAGAATTAGCAATATTCAAAAGAATTTACTAATATTTTAAAAATGTCAAGCTTACTTTTCTTTGTATTATTTTGCCAAAAAATCCTTTTATACCCCCATCCATTAACGCACGCCATTGGTAATAATAGTATATTATGGGACGAGCACGGGATCCCACGAGTATGACTTCTGCAGCACGATCCACAGGAGAGTGTTATAAGTCATACGGGAGGGAAATAAGTATTCCGTGCGAGTTGCATACTATACTTTTTTACGACGCAACTTTCTTGTGGATTATCAATACAAGCAATAAAAATGGTTTCGATTTGTGACAGAATATTTATCAGCTATAACTAACCTACCCGACATTAAAGCCTATTGCAAATTTTTTATCGAATTTGATTGATTTTATTATAAGTTAATTTTAAGTACCTATTGGGTACTTTTATACTCATATGTGACCAAAAATGGTGACTTTTGCCAAAGATTCATAAAGGAAAAACGAGGTTGTCAAAAACATATACAAATTATCGTATATACCAGAGACAAGAATGAGACGAGTAACTGGTCCTAACAATTTGTTTATTGTATTTATCTCTTTCTGGTTTAACGCAAGTTCCAATAAATATGTCTTTGTCTTTCATCATGGCAGGCTATCGTAGATGGAGCAATCATCGCTTTGCTCTGATTGCCAAGTTGTTTACAATTTCTGCATGTAAACTTTAATGTCCTTTTTTGGCTCACATCTAATTAGGAGAAAGAAAATATACCATGAATCGAATATTTTTAACTTGACAACGTTGCCGGAGGCAGTCACGCCGAAATGTTAATCGATATTTGTGTTTGATATTTTTCAATGGCCGATTTGTTTGGACAGTTTGTTTACATTTTCTGTGATTTATTGTGTGTTTCGTGGTTTTTTACCTTTAATTGGACTTTGAATATTGACTTTTATTAGTGATCACAGTGTATATATTGAATTTGTGCTTTTCAAAAGATAATTTAAGGTAATATTGACATGGTTATCTGTAAGAAAAAATCTTTATAAAAACCAAATAAATTACATTACAGACAGACAAGGAAGGCCCAGCAACTATCTCTCTCTCGGATAATTTATTTACATTTAGTTGCTCGTCTCATTGTTGTCTCTGTATATACACACATTTAAAGCACTACTGACGGCCGCGAGTAGTGGATGTGGGTAATAAACGTTGATACTGGCCGCGAATAATAAGCAATATCACTTGTCCAAAATCACATTAATACATTTTTAAAACGTCGTAGAAAAAAATATTTACCATGCCAAATACCTATTTTTTTTTTTACTTTACAATTGGCATGAAGTGTTGAAAGACGTAAACAATTTTTTTAGAAAAATAACAAAAAGAAATGGGCACTTGATATTTTAAAAATATGAGATAAGGCACTCTTGAAAACACTAATTTTAAATAGAAAAAAAATACGCGCTATTATTTCTTCCCCAGAGGTGTTTTTCATTAAAAAACCTAGGTGTCGTCTAATAATCACATGAGGCTTAGGCAAGAGGGGGAGAGGATTTCTAAAAAAATCATGCTACATCACTAGGGAGGAGGGGACTGTAGGGAAGATTTTACGAGTATCTATTTTTTGTTGAAAAGCTTGCAATTGTAATGCCTATCTGAATATTTTTATAACAGTTCTTTATTTTCTAGAATTAAATTAGGTCAAACCTTTGTTCTTCTCGCGATCCTTCTCAAATTTGCAATCAACTAACTGAATCAATTCAATTGGGCATTGAAACCTATATTCCACGCACCATCAAGAACCCCAAACAATCCAATAACAAACCTTGGTTTTCCAAATCTTGTGATAAAGCTAGAATTTTAAAAGTTTAGGCTCACAAGAAGTTTCTACAGGATCCTAGTCCAGAAAACCGACAGGCCAGCATTGAAGCAAGGAACTACTACAATCAAACAATTTCTGAAGCCAAGGACTTCTTCGACAATCGTATTAAAAACAAAGTTCTTTCTTGCTCAAATGGCAGCAAATCTTTCTGGTCCTTTGCGAAAAACATAAGTAGGAATTTTTGTACCAGTTCTTTCCCACCACTAACTTTGGAAGATGAAATTATTTCTACTGCTGAAGGAAAGGCAGAACTATTTACTAAACAATTTGCTGCCAATTGAACCCTTGACCTTCCCGTAAATCATCAAATTCCAGCGGTTACCCCAGTTCCTCATAAAATGCCCGATATTATTTTTAAGGTAAAACACATTAAGAATATCCTTTTTTCCCTTAACACTAAGAAATCGTCTGGGCTGGATGGCATACCAGCAATCGTTTTAAAAAAATGTGCTCCAGAACTTGCACCAATCTTAACTCGAATGCACGAATTTCTGGAAGCTGGAAAGCTGCACGTGTTTAAGCTATTCCCAACAAAGGATCTTAATCTCTTCCATCTAACTATAGACCAATTTCAATTTTCTCAGTTCTTTGTAAAGTAATGAAAAAATTAATTAATTCACAAATTTTGCATGACAGGCAGTATGGATTTTGCCACAAAAGATCTACAGCAGATCTTCTTTCCTTCGTATCACACTGTTAGAATAAGTCTCTTGAGTTTCTAGGTGAGTCCCAGATCGTTGCTCTTGATATATCCAAAGCTTTTGACCAGGTCTGGCATGACGCACTTCTTAATAAACTTCCCTCTTATGGTCTTTCAACTAAACTCTGTACTTGGCTCTCTAGTTATCTATCTGATTGACGTATATCAGTTATTGTGGGACAGTCATTCTTCAAGCTTCCACCAAGTAAATGCTGGAGTCCCTCAGGGCTCAGTTTTGGCACCAACGCTGTTTCTTCTTCACATCAACGACCTTCTCTTGTCCACAACTAATTCCATTCACAACACATTGTATCTATAGCCACGGCAGCTTTAAAAAGCTTGGATTTCTCTTTGAGCTAAAAAGTATTTTTCCGCTTCTAATTTATACACTTTATATGTGTCCCAAATCTGAGCTCCCTTGGAATATTGTTCTCAAATCTGGGGCATGGCGCATGGCGTCCCCCACAACCCTAAGCATTCTTAATTCTATTCAAAGAAGAGCTATTCGTCATTAATGATCCTTCACTTACAGAAAGGCTTCCCTCTCTTGCCCATCGTCGGGCTGTGGGGAATTTATCGCTTTTTTATAGGTACTTCCATGGCCTCTGCTCTGAAGAATTGTCCAGTATTGTTCCTCCACTCACGGTTCCCAACAGAGAAACTCGTGGATCTGCGCGTATGCATCCCTATACGGTCCAACTGGACAGGCCCCGAACTTCCCACTTTGTTCGTTCTTTTATCCCTAGAGTTTCTAGATTGTGGAACATGCTGCCCGCGGAGGATCTTTCCTTCCCCCAAATCTTCAAGTATTTAAGTCCCGTGTCAACAAACTCCCTCTTACTTCGCTCAAGACACCCACGGTATGTTAGTATTTAGGCTTTTAGCCTTCGTGGTTTGTCCAAAGATAAAAAAATACCTACTTTTATTTAAAGATAACACAGCCCCACAAAAAATGAAAGTCCATACCAAGAATCAGACATACAGTGGCGGCAAACCATTGGAAACGATACTTAAAAACATTTAATAATTTTTATACAGAATGTATACGAGAAATTTCAAATTTTATTACAATGATACTTTCATTTGTGTAGTATCATTGTGATAAAATTTGAAATTTCTCGTATACATTTCTGTATAAAAATTATTAAATTGTTTTTTAAGTATCGTTTCCAATTAGTTTGCCGCCACTGTATGTATTACTACGTAGTTTTCGACGCTGAATCCGAATCCGAGCTCAAAAATGGCCCTCCACGTCTAGAATTGGCCCCAGGGGCAGTGTCGTATTATCCATTAGGCTGACTAGGCTACAGCCTAGGGCGCCATGGAAAAAAGGCGCCAGACAGGAGAGTAATAGGCGCTAGACAGGGGAGTTTTTAAAAGAGTGTTTATGTCGGGTGGGGATTTTTGGTAAATAATTTCTCTGTGAATAAGGTGCTTTCATGTTTTAGACGTAACGTTCATAACAGTTGGTTTTTTTTTGTACTTGTACAGTACGTGTTCCAGAATTTAAAAGTACATACAAATTTCACTATTATGATCGTACCTCTAAAACACAATTTTCCGGCCCCTAGGGAGTAATTTTTCTCGGTTCTAAACGGGGGGCCAGAAACTTTTGCGCATAGTGTAAGGTCAACCAGAACTAACCAGAATTCAAATGTACATGATTGCTTGTAGAATGCACCCTTGACCCCGCTTTATCCCGGAAACAGTATTTCAGGGCCTATAGAGGCCCCTGGGGCCAATTCCAGACGTAAAGGGCCATTTTTGAGCTCGGATTTGAATTCAGCGTCGAAAACTACATTCTTAGGTATGAACTTTCATTTTTTTTTGTGGGGCTGTGTAATATTTTAAAATATTAATAATAATATATTTTGTACTAAAAAAATACACGTGGTAGGTAATAAGGAAGGAGGGAGGGGTTAGTTTAAAACCTGACCAAGTATTACTAGGGGGAATGGTGTCAAAATTTTAGTAATAAAACATCACGTGATTAATGGACGACCCCTAAACTGTAACGAACGATAAATGCACGAAATAAATAATAACAAAAACACTAAATAGACTTTTTTATAAAATAATATAAAGGGTTTGTATGTACGTACGTTTTTGATATACTTGGGAAGGGTAATCATAAACTAATAGTCTCTATTGGTATAATATGCCCTTACATCGTAAATGTATATTGATTGTATGTTTACATGTATGGAAAATTATAGGTTTGTTAATTATATTTAGCTCAGCAAACATGAAATCAGATACAATAATTAATTAAATAAATCAGCCCTCCTATATTTACAGTATCCCCGGTGTATTATTCAACGATTTGTAGTTGTTTTATTTAAGGGTAAAACTTTTTCTGTTTTTAGTAAAAATATAATTTTTATTTAACCCGCGATAAACAAGTGTACATAAAAATTTATATAGAACACTTAAAAATTATGTGACAAGTTTGAATATCCCTTTTTTACGGCCTTCCAGAGATATGTACAGGGTGGCGCCTTTTCGATGACCTTGCAGGGTATAGCGAAAACTTAAAAAAAATATAAAACAAATCTGCGCAATCTCGATTTCAAATTTTTTAAACAAATTCAATGGTAAAAGCAAATCATGGTAAACTTAATTCGCTTTGGACGAAGTGTTTTTTAAATTTTGTCAATTTGGCCAGGCACTTGTAACTTGCTTAATATTAGAGATAGAGAAAAAATGTAAAAAGGAAAGTTTTAGGGATTTTTAGGCGGAATTCAGTGGCGTAAAGATGGGTCCAAATTTAATTTATTTTGAAAGTGATGCCACCAAGTACACAAAAAATGATAAAGTAAAGAAACCCTTTTGTGAACAATGATTTATTGCAGCAAAAAATATTTAACCCGACGAGTTTCTAGTACCGCGCCACGTATCACCGGTTCTATAGTAGGCAGAAGGCGAAATAAGAGAATGTTTTGTAAGTAGGTGATACGTGTTTTAGCAATGTATTTGTTATTATTTATCTAAAAATATGTAATCAGACTCGGTCCGAGGTTATTGCATTCGAAAAGGTTTGTTTACATTATCATTTTTTGTGTACTTGGCGGCATCGCTTTCAGAATGAATTAAATATGGGCCCATCTTTACCTACATTTTTTTATTGACTTATTTTAAAGTTATAACACAAAGTTGGGTTGTTTAAAAGTAACACCATGTATATTTTATAAGAAAGGTATCCTTAAAAGCCGTTATAAATACCCCACTTGGTATATTTTATTTTAAATAGTTTTGGAAATATAGCCATTGCCCGGAGTTCTATTAAAAAAAAAGCATTTTTAAAATAAAGCACCCTATATATTTTATCACCATTTAGAAGACATTTTAAATACCTTTAAAAATTTACCACATTTAAAATTATTTTTTCTAACAGTTTCGGAGATATGAGCGTCCTTCTTAATGCGTATATCTGCTATTTTTTAGATTTATATGGTTATATTTTTAAAATTATAAAAAATAAATATATCAAATGTGGTATTTTTTTAAACCTTTTTAAAATATCTTTGCATTTAATATATAATATACAGGGTGTATCGTTAAAAAATCCTGATGATGACCATATTTCCGAAACTACTAGGAATAGATATATTAAATGTGGAAGTGCCTGGCTAAATTGACAAAATTTGAAAAACACTCTGTATTTTCAAAACGTAGCCATGGTTTGCTTTTACCATTGATTTTGTTTCAACAATTAAAATCGAGATTGCACAAGCAGATTTGTTCTATCTCTTTTGGGTTTGGATATACCCTGCAAGGTCAACGCAAAGGCGATAATATGTACAGGGTGACCCATTTTGGTTGCAACTGGGGGTATCTCAATCATTATTAAAGATAGAACGTCGCGGTTTTACCAAACCGAGGCTTGTTTTTTGTGAAACAAACGATGCCATTAGAAAAGCCGTCATAGCCCTCTTTCTTTTTAAGCTACAGGGGTGATTTTGAAAATTTTGCATTTTTAGATACCCCTTGTACCTCAGTTAACTCATGACCTATCGAAAAAATAGAAACGTACTTTTTACGTAGAATGTAGTTGCGCAGTCAGTTGTTTTTTTTTAATGAAACCTGCATATTTTTTAAATATTTAATTTGTCATTTTACAAGCTTTTTAAAAATTTATAACACTGTAAGTTTTTTTATAAACAATGACAAAATTCCCAATTATTATATTCCGTAACCAAAATGTTGCATTAGGACATGCAAAACAAATCAGTTTTTTTTTATTGACTTGAATACTGCAGTGGTGCTTACGTAACGACATTTAAAATTATATTTTGCTATTAAACTTATTATTGTTTTTTTTATAAATCAAAGTAGGTAGCAGTTTCTTAATCAAAATTTTTAATAAAAAGTGATTTTAAAATAGTTTTCTGATTCATTATTAGCATAATACATATATTATTATATATGGATATTATAATATTTTTATCTTTTTTAAAAGGTTTGAAAAAGACAAATTAAGTTTTTGACAAATATACAGAATTAAAAAAAAACAACATTGGTTAATGTTTCAAAAACAATAATGGTTGATAAAAATCTGACGCCACTGCATTCTACGAAATAGGTATATAATAAGGTTATTATTTAGTCAACTGAGATACGAGAGGTACTTTAAAATGTAAATTTTTTAAAATTGCCCTATAGCTCAGAAACTAAAAGGGCTATAACGGCTTTGATTATGGCATCTTTCGTTTAACAAAAAGTATGTTAAATTTCCATGATATCTTCAGCTCTAAGTTCAGTGTCAAAGATTAAATAGACTAATTTACTATTTTTTAGATTTGGATGGCCATATTGCCAAAATAGACATATCAAATGTGATATTTTCTTAAAGCTCTTTAAAATATATATTTAATGGTGATGTAATATACCGAGTGTTTTATTTAAAAAGGCCAGTTTACTATTAAGTAGATTTTTCCATCTATTTTTGTCTGAGAAAAATAAATAAAAGAAAAGAAATCATGTTATTTAAATGGAAAAAGCAATATGATTTCGGCACGGTTTAAATCAGGAATTAAGATCATTTATACATTGGATATATTTTTTTAGGCTATAAACTAAAAGTTCAGGGGATGATTGCTAAAAAACAGTTTGAAAAATAACGGACACCCTTATACTATACCTTGGATACTATAAATTAAGGAAAACATCTGAACAAAAAATGTATAACATTGGTTTAAAAAGTCACTTACTCCGTATTTATTGTCATATAAAATTTTTTAAAGCACAGGGTGAGTATTTTAAAACTTACAATGGCTATATTTTTTAAACCAAGGCAAATATCAAAAATAATAAAAATACCGTTTGTATAAAACCTGGGGGAATATAAATAAGTATTTTTCAATAAACCTCTATCAGCCCCTTAAGCTGCACCCCAGTCACTTAAAAATCTTAAACGGCAACACCCCTGATAAGGCACTTCTCAGAAAAGCTTATGAAAAATGCTTTTCGTCGGTCCTAAAAAGTTAGGGTGAAATGAACTACTACTAAATTTTAGGAACATCGTTCCTTATTATAAATTGAAATATCCAGAAAATGACCAATTAAATTAATAAAAATGTATTAAAATTTAATAATAAATTAAAATAATAATCCCTCACCAACCCCCATAAAAAAATCTGGTTAGTTTTGGTTAGTTCTCTTTCTGAATTTTGTCTCGAAAAATAGTAACTGGTTTTTGTTGTTAAGCGCTTGTGCAACAGAACTAACCAGAACTTATTTAGAGGGCGAGTTAGCTCTGCAGGGAGTATTATTTAAATGTATTAGTTTTCAAATCATTTTACATTAATTAAATTAAACATTTTCTGGTATTCTTTATAAATAATAAAGTATGATTTTTCTTAAATTTAAGTGTAGTATTTTATTTTACCCCAACTTTTTATTACCGACAAACGGCATTTTTCATAAGCTTTCCAAAGAGATGCCACATTAGGGGTGTTGCCATTTAAGATTTTTAAGTGACTGGGAGTGCAGCTTAATTAATTGATAGAGGTGTTTTGAATATATTCCACCCAGTTTTTATAGAAACGGTAATTTTTTATTTTTTTATATTTGTTTTGGTTTAGAAAATATAGCCATTGTAAGTTTTAATAAACTCACCCAGTATAAAAAAAGTTAGGAGACGTCCTTTATTCACGTGATGTTTTTTTAACACCATTTGGACCCCTCTTGCCCCCTAGTGGTACTTGGAGAGGTTTTTAATTAATCCCCCTTCCCATTCCCTATCACGTGTATTTTTTGGTGCAAAATTTATTTTTAAGTTTTTTTACAATTTTATCTTAAATAAAAGTAATTACAATCTAATTTTATTCTAAAAAATATAGAACCGATATAAAAATATTTAGACAGACATAAAAGTTGCAAGCATTTCAACGAAAAAATAAATGCACGTGATATCTTCCTTACACTTCTTTTTCCCGTAGTGACGTACGGTGATTTTCTCCGAACCCCTCCCCCAGCCCCTGTTGAAGCCCCACGTGATTAATGAACGACCACTTGGTAATAGTAAACGAAGATCGAGATAAAGCTTAACATAAAAATCGATAAAAAAAACTATAAACATTTGTTATTAACAATTATTATTATACATATTAAGTAAAACCGAGCTTTTTTATTAGAGTATTAAAAAATTAAAACCGTATACCTCCTATACTGTACAGAAAAACAAGTAGTTATTGAATACAAAAATATTTTACTTTTAGGAACTTCAACAAAAATTAATTTAAGTAAAACTTTCCAGACATTTAGTAAAAGCACATAAATTTGATATAGTAAAAATCAGATGAAAAATATGTAGGTGAATTCAAAAAATATTTTGATTTAATTAACACCGTATATAAATTGAAGTGGCTTTTTGTTATAAAAAGGTTAACTTTTTAATAAGCTTTAACCTATAAAAATATTGTTTATTTTCTTTTATTTAATTATCCCACCAAAAACCAAGTTTAATACTAAAAGTATGCTTGCCTATGGGCTTCGCCGCAAAAAGAATGTATATTTCTGTCTTTCTCGCTCTCTATCACTCTCTCTTTTCTATTTATATACTTCTTTTTGAGTTTTCTTACTATTTTTGTTAGATAATAGACTTTTTATATATAGTTTAGTTTTTAAGCTTGGTATCAGGTTCTCTCATTTAATTATAATTTAAATCTACATATTCATATTTTTTTTGGGCTCTAGCAGCTGCTTCTTTATGGGGCAAGCTGATGTATTCCTTTATTCCAAAACAGCTTTTATCTTTAATGTAAATTAAACAAATACGTATCTTTTTTTTAATAAAAAACCATTTATTATTATTATTATTATTAATATTATTAGATCTAAATGAGTACCAAGTTCTGTACAAAATCCATTAGATTTTCCTTGACCATTTGACATTTTATGAAATTATTCAAATCATTATTTTTTAAAAATTTAATAAAAACTGGCCAAGTCAAATCTAACCTACTTAAGAATCTCAGATTTTTAAAACACAGAAATTATTAGAGAATTATTTATTGCACAGTGAAATATGGCCAGGCACTAATAAAACCAGCCTTATTTTGACATCTGAGCTTGCGCAGATGCATGGTAGCATAAGGACCCCCTTAATAAGTATAGTGCCTGGCTGTTAATGTCGGTTTAAGTCGTGCCTTATTTTGGTCTTATTTTAACTTCGGAACTGTTTGTCTAACCGAACGGCTGCCGACCCCAAAATCGAAATATTTTTAGAAGTAAAAATACTTAAAACCTTGCTTTTTCAGATAAATTTCTATAATTGTGTTAAACAAATCCCTACAACACAAAACAATAAAGAAAATCTACTAAAAAAATTTTCCCCTTTTTTTTAGGTTAATGGTACTATCAACATGATTTGCAATAACTCTAAATTATGGGTACAAGCACTATTTAAATAAGGCCGGTATTAATAATTCCCCAGCTTAATTAGGCAACCTGCAATAATTCTCTATTATTGTTTATAATGTTATTCTGTTCCTATAAATACATACTTAAATTTTGTACCGCACTCATTAAGATCTCCATTCTTTTTGCCGCAAAGCCCATAGCCAAGCATAATTTTAGTATTGAACTTGGCTCACATTTTTCACGTTTATGTTTTTGGTACAAAATGATCGGTTCTTGTAAAAAACTAGGCAGTTATTTAGATTAAATATTTTTTCTCGCGTTTCCGCTGCATAGTTTTCTTTGTTATGCTGTAACAGTGCGCATTACTTCATTCATTACATTACCTGAATATCAACTTGTCTCTTTTATGCTTGTTAAAAAAGTATTGATCCTAACTCTTGCAGAAAGTAACTTTTCCGCAATTAATTGCTTGGTCGGCAGTGCGCGTAAGGGAATGTATAACTTTCGGCACTTGTTAGGATAATATCCATTTCTTTTTGTTCTAAAAATAAAACTAACGAAATACTTTTAAAACTTTTATATTATCAAGTTATGAGCGCTTTATCTACATGTATCATGTGATTATTGAGTGCAGTATATTTCTCATTAGACCTAAACTTCTAATATTAGAACGCTCATAAAACTGTGTACGTTTGAAATTAATGATAAAGCGATTAATCGCGTGTTTGAGGTTTGGTTTTCTAAACTTGTTTAAGGTTAAACAGGAAAAAAATGGACCTAATTACATTATTTTAGCAATAATTTAGGGATTTTTTTGTTTTTGTCTGGGTGTAAAGTATAAAATATACACGCTTAGCCGAGTCGAAAACTTAATAGGTAAGTAAAGCAACAACAAAGCGTGAACGATGCGTCACCATGTTTGCATTCCGGAATGTCTTGCATATCTTATCTCTACCTGTTAGTGTTCTTCAAGTGTTAGACCGTCTCCTTTCCACGTATTGCCTATGAACCTTTTGATTTGGCCAAACGTGTATATTTTATTTGTATAATTTGAGAAATTTTAATGCCTATTGATCCAATTTTATTATACTAGTTCCCATACAACTAAAACAAAATAGAGCTGAAATACCTACATACAAGGAGTCCACTAATTAAAAATACACGAAAAAAACCACAGATTCATTATATAAAAATTTCAAGGAACCATCAATGAAAAAAGGACCTACAATGTAGTTGGCTAAAAATACCAGCCCAAACATTTACCTTTGCGGGTATTGAGTTCGTAATGGCACACTCAAATGTAGATTTTCCCGAGACCAATATCTCACGACTGAAGAATTATGTCGACCTAGAAGAGAAAAAGATGACTCGTCTGTAAATAAAATATTACTTGTGAAGTCGTCATTTTGATCAATTTTTCTCTTAGGGTTTTACAAAACTCCATGCGTTTTATTTTATCTTCTGGAAAAATCTCTCGAGTGTTTTTAATTTTGTAGGCTTTGTACTTATTTCTTTTCAAAATATCACGCACTGTACGGCTTGGAATATCAAGTTCTTCAGAAATTTGGGAGCTAGAACAAGGTTCACTTATTTCCACAAAAGCACACACATTGACCTCATTTTCAATCCTAGCGTCAGGTGTTCGACGAGGTTCCTGATCGCCACTAGAACATTTTGCACATCGATTTACACATCCCGACTGCTCAAACTTATGCCAGATATTATAAATTGTTTTAGCAGTAGGGATTTGCTCATCAGGATATGCAAATATAAAACGGCCGACAACTTCTTCTGCACTCTTCGCACGACAATACCATTTAATAATATTAATCTTTTGTTCAACAGTGAAGATTATTTTACTTTATTACTGTATCCGCCTTCGTACCAAAGGTTAAAATAAATTTTAAACATGATCGGCTAACACTACTTGGTATGCAAAGAATTGCAAACGAACTTTGACCGGACTGATAAGCGCAACGACGACGCGATAGCCGCCAAGGGAGGAGTCAAGTTTGTTCTCGCTCTACTCCGTCTTTTCTTACACATTGCCCAAAAATCATATTCGAAACTTTTCAAGCGCCGAACGTGTATATGTTTAGTTTTAACTGTTTATAGTTAAATTAAGTAGTTATTAGTACTGCAGTTACATAGAATATTAAAACCTGTAAACAGGGGTCATTGACCTTTGGATATTTTTTACAGGGAATTTACGTTTAAATCGTTATTAAGTGTAAGATATAATTGTTTTATGTTTTTTTAGTGATTTTATTTTATGGTATGCAAGTATTGATTTATTTTGTCAGATAAAAATATTCTTGCAAAAGGTGACGTCACAAACATAACCTATATTTTCGGACAAATGTAAAAATCGAGCGCTCCTTATTAAAAAATGTTTATTCCTTGCATATTACCGGCAACGCTACTCGTTACTCCCCAAGGTGAAAGCGAATTATCAATGGCTCTGGCGCTTGCGTGGGCTTGCTGCCTGCAGCAATCTTCGGAACTGTACCTTTATTCATAATTTTTTATTATGGTTATTACTGGTTTTTATCTTCTTCGACACAGACACCAGTAGTCGCAGTTAGGTTTCATAGAATATATTGGGTTTTAAAAATTTAGTTTATATTTTTTAGCTAAAACGTAAAATCAACATAATGCATGTTTGGCCAAAGTACACTGATGGGCCTTTTTTCATCAAACCAATTTAATTTCTGATACGTTTTAGATACTGTAACGAAACTTAGTATCTAAGTAATAGGTTTAGGAGAGTAACTTTTTTTAATAATAATTTATAATTAGTTTTTATGTGTATATTAGAGGTCGCTAACTACACTAATTTAAATTTTTCTAGTCGCAACTTTTATGTACCATCTTAGTAAACCAATAAGATTAAGATATTCAAAATGTATTAAAATAATTCTCTGATTTTAAACAAAACAAAGGTTAAGTTTTGTAGGCTTAGAGTACAGTCGAGGACAAAAAAACCGTCCACCCAGTTAATTTTTTTAACGGTTTTTTGTCCTCGACTGTACATCAAAGTAAAATAAAGTATCCAGTGTTTATTGTGCTTCTGCAGTTGCTTTCCTTTGACATTATATATTTTTTTATCTTTTAGACAATCCACGAAGGCTGAAAGCCTAAGTACTAACGTACCTGGGTATATATGGGGACTTAGAAGCTAAACTGGACGAAATGCTATATTACCATGTTAAATAATAAATGACAATAATATTACTAGCGCTTTTAAATTGTGTTGCCTAAAAATTTGAAGCAAAAGAATAAAAAATATATCAAATTACTTTTAAAAATATTATTATCAGCTAACCACTAGTAAAAACGTTTAAACTATGGTGGGTGGTAATTTGTTTTGTAGTAGAATGAATTATCCAGTGTCCGCCAAAAGAGGTGGACACATAAGGGAAAAAAGTATTTTTAAAATAATTAAAAAAATTTTTTTGGAATCACCTTTGCTTATTAGGTAACCAAAAATCAATAATGACATCCGGCTCAAGGGCGCTCGTTGGTGAATATAATTAATAAACAATAAATTAAAATATTAAAAAGTGAGGTTAGTTGGCTCGATATCTAAAAAAGTTATTTAAAATAGGTGTTTAGAATTTAATTTTTTCCAAAAAAAGTTCAGCCAATTAACGAATTTTAATTTTTTTCTTTTAAATAAGTTTTCCAAGTATAAGGTGATGAACTAATTTGATTTATTACGATCACGACACAAAAGTATTTTTAAATGTCTCTTGGTACTAAAAGCAAAACTCTCAGATATTTTCGACCTTTTTACTATTTTAACCATACCAAGATTATCAAGTAAGAAACAGTGCTATATTGTTTTAAAGCAAAATTATTAATTATTTAGTTTTTTTGCATGCCTACCCAAAATACAAACACTGCCAAAAAAGTTATTTATTATATTCAAAAATAAAAATATTTTTATGTGTCTTACTTTTCGGTGGTTACTATATACAGGTTTAGTACAAAGTTAATATTAACTAAGATACAGGTAGTAAATTTGAAAAAATAATTTTTTAATTTTTTAACACGCTTTTATTAGCTTGGGTTGTATCTATCTATCTATCTAACTATCTATCTATCTATCTATTTATGTAACGGAATCTTTGAGCCTAATTTTTACCAACTTCCAGCAATTCAATTTCTTTGAAACTTTGCACACGTATCAAGGACCGATGACAATGCAATAGTTTAAAAACAGTATCCCGTTATCCTGATTAGGACCGCCAGGATAAATAAATTCCTTTACAGATCCTCTGTGTCCTAATACTACTCTTGACAAAATGGCGAAGGAATTTTTAGTGAATAAACTGGAGCATTTATTTTTAAAAACGAATTGATATATCGAACTAAAAAATGAAAAATAAATAATAGTTTAAAAAAACTAAAAAACACGCTTTTATATGCAACCGAACTAAAAATTAGAAAATAATTTTTCATTGCAAAGAGTTTGTCACTTCAGAATAAAAGCGTGGGGTGCTTAATATATTAAATGTTATAATTATTATATTTGCAAATATCTATGAGGGAAAAGTTATGAAAAAATAGTAAAATGCACCCCACGCTTTTATTCTGAAGTGACAAACTCTTTGTAATGAAAAATTATTTTCTAATTTTTAGTTCGGTTGCATATAAAAGCGTGTTTTTTAGTTTTTTAAACTATTATTTATTTCGGTAATATTTAC
>JACEGR010003268.1:0-108577 GCA_014170235.1 Listronotus bonariensis
TTGACAACGGTGGCAGATTTGCCACCCGAAACGTCGATTTTTAATTATCTGTTTACTTGTTTAAGTTTTTTTTGGTTTTTAGTACTTTTAATTTTATTTTGGCGTGTACCCAAATAAATACCATCTATTAGATTTGGATGGTCATATTTCCGAAACTAATTAAGATAGACATATGAAATGTGGTATTATTTTAAAGCTTTTTCCATATTTTTCCAGTAAAGAGCATCTAATTTTAATTTAGATTGGTAAGTTTTAGAAGTTTTGTCAAAAATTTTTATTTCTATCCCATAGTGCGTCGGCGTCGCTCTGACGCCGCGCCGTCGACTGACGCCGTCGATTTTGCCGGTGTGTGTAAAAACGCACTTATACTGGTACTCTGGTAGTACTACCTTAAATGTTTTTACTACAATTAGGAAACATCCTACATAATTAAAGTAAGCAGCTTTGAAAGAATAATCAAAATTTTTACAAAAATACAGTGTTCGAAAACAAAGTAATTCCTTTATTTTAACAATTTATTACATTTTTCTTCCAGAAACGTAGTAAAGGTTGTAGATGATCAGATGCTTATTTTTGACCCCAAAGAGGATGAGCAACCTTTTTTTATCATGGCGTGCAACAAAGAAGTAGAGACTTGCTGAAAAAGTCCCACAAGGATATCACATTTGTATTTGACAAGGTATTTAACAATGCTTCTACCAACTCCGAGGTGTTTATGAGCAGTACCAAAAGCCTAATCAATACGTTAATGGACGGCTATAACTGCTCAGTATTTGCTTATGGAGCGACTGGAGCTGGGAAGACGTTTACTATGATAGGTAATTAGTTTAGAAGTTTTAAATAAATAACTACCCATACACCAGTATTTTTACTTCCAGAACGATTATGGTAGGGGAGCTTCTTATCATCTAAGCTTTGCAACCCAATGGGTCTCTATGAGGCTCGATTAAATCCCCATTTAGCATTGTGCTGTAGAGTAGCTAGGCGTAGGCGGTGTAGGCGGTGTAGGCGGTGTAGGCGGTAGCCTACGGCCTCACGCTTGGGGGGCATCGCGTCAAGGTGAAGGTATGAAATGTAACATAGGAAAAACATAGTGGAGGTTTTTGTAGACTTGTGATTGTGTAAGTTGTTATGAAAGGGGCCTCGCATAAGTGTAAATAACAGGAAAAAGTTGAGTGTAAAGGGGTGAGGACTTTTTTTTCTTTGCTCTCAACTTTTCTTCCGATGACAACAAAACGGGCCGTGCTGATAAGTTCGCCTATGCGCAAAAAGGTGAGGACCTTTTTTCTCCACAAAAGGGGCCTCGCGGGTACGTTGGATTTCGCCTACGCCTCATTTTGTCACGCAACGCCACTGCATCGTGGGCTCCCCTACTATTAATAGCAATGGAGAAAGTGAGTTTTATTTTGTGTTAATTTAATTAGGCAAAATAAATTATAATGGAAATCCACCAACGCATACATGACAGGCAGTAAACAAAAATCATCCACAGTGGATATTCTTCCATTTCCACTTAAGGAAAACAAATTATTAGAACTTTTTTTTGTTCTATATGAATCCAAGAGATTGTCCACATATTCTTGGACACCTTGTATAATGCTGTCGTTTGTTTTGCATTACATTGTGGTTATTATTTTTAGGGCCATGCATGTGAAATACTCTTATTTTTTGGCCACTGTAAGGCATATGAGAATATAATTATTTGTTTATAACTACATATAAAATTGTCAGGAAATAAGTTTTTTTTTTATTACTGATAGCCTATGTTGCACATGTATAAAATTATTGTTTTTCCTCTTGTTAGTAATCTAATCTAATCTAATCTAATCTAATCTAATATATTATATAAAATGCTAATGTACGTTCGTGTGTCCACGATTTTCGCTATCATCCGCAACTCCGATCGACTTCCCGTCAGGGTTACAAATACCCCTTGGTCTCCCATTGTGAGTAAGGGAGTTTGGTCGGGGTGGGTGGAAGTGGGTGGTTGTGGGTGGCAAAAATGTAAAATATGTGTAGTGGCGCCATCTGTTGTCGAGTAGTTGAACTTCATTCAGAACAACGGTTATTTGGGTCTCATATAAACTCCCGAGCGAAGCCGGGAATCATAGCTAGTATATTTTTAAAAATAATAATATACAACCAGGCACTCTTATTTTTTGGCTACCACTGTATAACACATGTAAATCACAGGCTACAATGTTTTTTTTTTTTTGGTTTTTAAAGATTCTTTGACAATTTTCTCAATAATTAAAAAGTGTTGACTTAGACATTCAGTATACGTTTCTGGTGTATTTTTACATCCTTAACAGAAACCCGTGATCAGTTTTGCTACAGCACCCATCAATCTCCAGTATACTGCAGATTTTTTCCGGCAACAAATTATTGTTTTCGGGCATAGAAATTTTATCAAAATTGTCATGAGAAACCTAAAAGTCTGGGAATTTGACAGTGCAAATTGACTAAGAGCCCTAATAAAATTAAAAAAAAATCTATTAAAAACCATTTATGTGTGTGGGGAGGGTAACCTTATCTAGAATACTTTCTGATACTCAAAGTAATCTAACGTTCGCCTCTAAAGCTATTAGATATAATAAATATAAAAAATTATATACCTATTTATTTCTTTTAGGAAACGCCGACTCCCTGGAATTACTTATTTAACTATGAAAGATCTTTTTAAACGTAAGGAAGAATTAAGTTCAGAACGAGAATTTGAACTCATGCTGACTTACATAGAAGTGTACAATGAACTGGTCAAGGATTTATTGAACCCTGGACGACCATTAAATCTTAGGGAGGACGCGAAATACGGTAATGTATGGTTTTTCAGATTTATATTCGGTTTTATCTTGTTGTAACTACCCTTATTAATCATTTGAATACTTATTGCAATCCCTGAGCTCTACACTTTAATACGTTCATGCAGGAGATGGTCTAAAGCAACGACAAATTAAAATTTTATAGTCTGTTGCTCTCCTTCTAACGTCTGAACCGTTCGGTATATTTTTATGCAACTTGGATCGATAGTTTATGACCTATGTCGTCATTATTTGACATATAAATGAAAGCTCTAAATGTCAAGGTGACAGCTGGGCACCATTTTGGATTATTTTTCTGAATGGAAAGGTGGCTCTTGTGGCATATAATTTTAAAGCTGCTGAGGTGTACTTTATAACCCGAGAATACAGGGTGTCCGGGAAAGGTAAGGTCAAAATGCATACATTTAATGAAAACAAATCGTCGGACCCTGTATAATTCTAACTTACTGAACAGCCGTTTATTTATGAAAAGAAGCATTACTATGAGGATATTTAGTAGCCCAAAGATAATTGGTACTGTGGAAACAGTTCAGAAGTTATAATTGAAATCAAGGTTAGTTTATATTTATAAGGTTGCGACACATCCTCAACTTTTAGACGGTTCGAGGTCGGGAACGCAAGGAAGGGCACTCCACGGAGAAAAGTTGGCAAGACTGGGTAAAATAAAAGCTGAAGATCAATCCAGTGGCGTCTAAAATTTGCGTATTTCATTTTGCATTGTTTTGGAAGTGATATTTGTTGAAAGATGTTATTCCAAATGTCTTTTTATTTAAAGTAAAAGAATTTACAACTTAATAATAATCAAAAACTGTTATGTAAACGGTTGTTCTACCAATACAATAAACTGTATATCTCCGGCACTGAACAAAATGGCCGAAAAACGGGATATGTGACATCATAACACGTCAAAGCAATATGGTCGAATGTCGCAACCCTATATAGACCGACTTTGAATTGAAATAAGGTTTTTATACCAACTTTTAAGGTAAATATCTCCCTAACAAAGCGAGACAGAACTTTTTTATATGAAGTACTAACAATATTTTGGCTCACTCTATCACCCCTATCCTTTTTGACCTCACTTTTCCGGACTCCCGTATTCTCGGGTTATAAAGTACACCTCAGCAGCTTTAAAATTATATGCCACAAGAGCCAGAATTTTTGTTACCTAAAAATTGCGATGAAATGAAAAACGGTGCAAGATACCGATTTTAATAAGGTTTTACAAAAATGTTAAAAAGGCATACATTAAAGAAAAAAAATCGTCGGCCCTGTATAATTCTGACTTACTGAATAGCCGTTTACCTATGGAAAGAAGCATTACTATGAGGTTATTTAGTAGCCCAAATATCATTGGCACTGTGGCAACATCGACAATTGAAAAGTTATAATTGAAATATATTTTTTTAAACCAACTTTGAAGGTCAATATCTCCCTAACAAAGCGCGATAGGACATTTTTTATATCATTTATATACGTTTTATTTTAGCTCACTCTATCATCGCTTTCATTTTTGACCTCACCTATCCGGACACCCTGTATAAAGTCAGTAGCAGCTTTAAAGACTACAAAATAGCGGTACTTTATTAATTACCTGAAATTTTGAAACTAATCAAGATAGATCTAATTGATGTAGTAATATCTTAAAGCTCTTTTAAGGATCTTTTTAAAGGTAATTGCCAAAACTTTAAAGAGCGATTTGTTATATCCTTTTATTGGGAAACATTTCTATAAACATATGTCCGGACGTGCTTCATTTCTAAGATACAGGGCGTTAAAGTTAAAAAAATATATATTTTATAAATATAAGAAGGTGATCTGCGAACCGCAATTTTTGACAAAATCAACAAAACCGAGGTATGTATGGGATATTATATTTTAAATAGTGTTCCAATCGACAGACCACACAGGAATTTTTCGTATGGTTTTTAAGGAAATAAAAGCGTTTTGTTATGCCAAAGCTGGTCTTTCGGATGGAACACTATCTAAATATCATCCCATACATAACTCAGTTTTGTTGATTTTGTCAAAAATTGCGGTTTGCAGATCACCTCCACATATCTTAAATACCCCTAAACCAATTTGGTTAATATTTGATACATGTGTTTGATGTAATAAAGCGCTTGGAAAGCTTTAACTATTAGAATGACTTTATTGGTTCCAGTAGAGAAAAATGAACGCATCTGGCTTTTTATGTAGATTTTTTTCTTTAAAGCAGCTAAAAATACAACTCTTTAGTGTCGCACATTTTTTTGTATCTGGCTTCAACTTCTTCTGGCAAATGATAACTAAGTTATGACTTAGTTATCATTTGAAAACGGTTATAACTTGCCATCCGAAACGTCGTGTATCAGTTAAAAGAAAAACAATGGAAGTCCAAGAAAGAAGTATTATTGAAAACGTACCACCACCTTCAAAAATTGACTTGATTCAGGATTTTTGATAAGTGTATAAATATCGTAATTTTACGGGGTGACTAGTTTTAATTAAAATGAATTGTATTGGTTTTTAATAAGTTTTTTTTTCAGGTTCACATTCAAAGTATTTATTATTTTTAGACAGGCAATACCAATACTAATTTTGTTTGTTAGTTTACTTACTTAAATTTCTTTATTTCAAATTATGATATATAATATTTACATTACAAACACAAAATGAAATGACGTCAAACAAAAGAAAAGGAAATATACATTTTAGTAATACATACATTAAAAGTAGTTACATATCAAGAAAACAATTAATATCATAAGGCTCTAAATCCAGTAATAATATTTTAATCTCTTTCTTAAATTTATTTAAACTGCTTAATACTTTAATTCTGTTAGGAAGCTTGTTAAAAAATTTTATACACATATAATGAGGAGATTTTTCAGTAAGGGTTAGGCGATGTATAGGATAATTAACATTACTATTTCTTGTGTCATGTTGAAGAGCCCTTGGGCTTTGAAAAAAGTTTCTATTTTTAAAAAGAACATAAGACACTCATAAATATTTAGTCTTTGTATTTTAGGTGTACTGATTGCAGGAGTAAAAGGTCACAAGATTAATAATCCTGATGAGCTGTTTACTCTGTTAGAGCAAGGAAACAAAAAAGAACGCAACATCCAACAGACGCAAATGCAGAGAGTAGTCGGTCACATGCTGTGTTTCAAGTTTATATACAGATGACGCTGAAAGCAACTCGGGAGGTATATTTTAATTCTTTTCTATTTACAAATATAACTAAATTACTGCTTAATCTATCTGGAACTTGACATTTTTTTTTTGTAAATTTTAAATCGTTTTTGCTTTTTAAAAACATAAAAAAGATATGTTCTATATTGGTTGGGCAGATTAATTTTTTCAGTGGTCTTTTTTGTTGGTTACACGCCAAAAGTCTATCATAAAGAATGGGACTGCTTCAGTCCTGGTCCTGAGGTATAGCGAGCTGACCCTGTTCAGCCCTATTGACCCCATAAAATGGCCAGTCGCCAAAAAACAAAATAAAGAAAACCCCCAAAAGACCCAAAAATTCGCAGCAAAGATAACGAAATGTTATTTAAATTAACGAAATTGATGCTACACATTTATCTTTATTTAATAATATATACGCACTTTCTTTTATTTTGCAAAGGAAACTTGGTCTAAAAATGCAAAATCAAATAAAGTGCCTCACTAGTGCTTGACTGCTTAACCGAACTCCGCTACGCGTCGTTCGCTTAACTGCAGTCGCGTGCGGGAAAGTGGGACTTTCGGCACGTGTTAGAAAGGCTACTTCTTCTACAAGTTTAAGGAAAACATTAAAGATTTTTTTATTTTTCCATGAACCCAATGTGTAATTTTTCACAGCATTTGTAAATAATGCTACAGGGTTATTTTTAAGTTACCACTTTAATACTGCATAGAATGCAAGAAAATAAGAAAATGTTACCAACAAAATTATATTCGAAAACTTAAAAATAGCCCTGTATAAAACTTATTTAGTTTACTTCTAAGCCTAATAAAAACTGAATCTTTATTTATTTTTAGGTAAGAAGAGCTAAACTGAGCATGATAGATCTCGCAGGGAGTGAGAGAGGCTCTGCAACTGGATTTATAGGAGCGCGCTTTAAGGAAGGAGCTAATATTAATAAGTCGCTTTTAGCTTTAGGAAATTGTATTAATAGTCTAGCAGATGGCCAGCGACACGTTCCTTACAGGTACACTAAAGCTTTTTTTTTTTTTTTTAATTAAAAACGATTTTTATTGTAAAGCTGTTTTTAAAATGTAGTGCCAACCTGCCATGATAGAATTCTTTCTAAACAAATATTTTAAACAAAAAAAATTGTTTCCACTGACTGTGAAAGTGTGTGAAATTTTTATATTTTCTTTAGATTAAGCAAATAAAATAACATTTATTTTTGAACACCTTGTATTTATTAATTATCAAAATATCAATTTTGTCCACTACAGAAGTTCTTCCTCCAAGAGGAACCACACCCCGATCCTATTAAAGACTTTTGTATAGAAAAAATTCATGGTTATCTTATTGCCTGTAAACGTCATTTTTGACTTTTTTCTTATGTTTGGACAATCCAATAGGGCTGAAAGCCTAAGTACTAAAATACCGTGGGTGTCTTAAGCGAGGTAAGAGGAAGTTTATTAACACGGGACTTAAATAATTCAAGATTTGAATAGGGCTGCAGGTTCCAGCATGAAAAAAAAACAAACAAAGTCGTTTGGGGCTTGAAGCTTGAAGAGTGGCCGTCCACAAAACTGATATACGTCGAATATAAAAATAACTTGAGAGTCAAACAAATAGTTTAACTGGAAGACCATAGAAGGGAAGTTTATTGAGAAGCGCGTTATGCCAGACCTGGTCAATATCTTTGGATATGTCAAGAACAACAATCTGAGAGTTACCTAGTAATTCAAAGACTCATTCCAGTTGTGTGATATGAAGGAAAGAATATCTGCTGTATATCTCTTGTGATGAAATCCATACTGTCTGTCATGCAGAATTTCTGTTTTTCTAAATACTATTAAAAGATTTAAACTAAGTCAGAAACGGGTAAAGTTAGGTATAGAACATTATATATAAAATGTGCTTAGAATTTTACGCATACACCCTGTAAAGGTTCAAAATAACGAAACGGTCACTGGACTTTTGCTAGTATTTATTAACGCAGTCCAAAGTTCTTTTCAATTTAATTAGGTTTTGTGACGTTTTTTGTATTAATAACTATTGCTGTTTTTTAATATATATATATAGTCTAAGAATGTATTTTGTTGATATTATTTTTAGAACATAACTATTTGGCTTTAAACCTAAAATAAGTCTTTTTCCATGAACATCCACCTTTCTTTCTGGTAGGGTAGCCCAAGAGGGGATTTCGGGATTTACTACTGCGAGGCAGATTAATATTCCGGGAGATACCTTGTACCCGGTTAAGAGCGAACATCACGGTGAGGTGAACTTGAAATCCAAAAAAACCACGTTTTTACAACGAAGGCACGTTTTGGCAACAGCGTATAATTCAACTAGCAATCGTGCCTGCTCGAGTAATTTCGTAATGTTCGGTGGCGTTTAACCTTGAAATGAGAAAGTGTCCAAAACAATTTTATTTTACAATTTATAATAATTCGCGCAGTTAAGTTGGTTGGCGCGCTATCCGGCCGAGCGCATAAAAAAATAACTTGTCTTTACTATCACTATATAGTATAAAATAAACTCCTTTTTCTGTCTGTTTGTATGTATGTATGCTAAAATCTTTAAAAGTGTTTAACGGATTTTGATGCGGTTTTTTAAATGGATAGAGTGATTCAAGAGAAAGTTCTATATGTATAATAATACAAAAAAACATATACAGAGTGTTTAAAAAATAGTTTTTATTTAAAATTTGATATTGACGTTACTTATTCTCAACTAATTTTGATGCGGTTTTTTTTAATAGATAGATTAATTCAGAGGAAATTTTATATGCATTAATAATATCAAAAAAATATATACAGAGTGTTTTAAAAAATAGTTTACATTTAAAATTCGATATTTCTCAACGGATGTTAATACGGATTTTTTTTTATAGATAAAGTGATTTAAGAAAAAGGTTTATTTGTATAATAATACCCTAAAAAAATGTATACAGTGTGTTTATAAAATAGTTTACATTTAAAAATCCGATATTACTCAACGGATTTTGATACGTTTTTTAATAGATAGAGTGATTTAAGAGAAAAAGTTTATATGTATAATACTATCCAAAACCATATACAGAGTGTTTAAAAAATAGTTTATATTTAAAATCTGATATTGACCTTACTATTCTCAAACAGATCTTGATGCGTTTTTTTTCTATAGATAGAGTGATTCAAGAGAAAGGTTTATATATATAATAATATCTAAAAAAACATATACAGAGTGTTTAAAAAATTAGTTTACATTTAAAATCCGATATTACTCAACGGATTTTTGATGTGTCTTTTTTTTAATTGATAGAGTGATTTAAAAGAAAGGTTTATATGTATAATAACTATCCAAAAACATATACAGAGTGTTTAAAAAATAGTTTATATTTAAAATTCGATATTGACCTTACTATTCTCAACAGATCTTGATGCGGCTTTTTTTCTATATAGATAGAGTGATTCAAGAAAAAGGTTTTTATGTATAATAATATCTAAAAGAAACATATACAGGAGTGTTTTAAAAAATAGTTTACATTTTAAAATCGATATTGTTGTTACTATTGCAATTAAAAAATGTGTTTATAGGAATTGTCTACAGCTAGCTATGGTTTATAATAAAATATAAAATTGCCATACAGGGTGGGTCGAAAAAGATGTTGACATTAAAAAAACCCTTAAAACTAAATGCATTTTAACTACGCCATTATACCATCTAGAAATTACAAAATTGCTTAAATTGTAAGATTTACGAATAAGTATATATATTAAAATAAAAAATATTATACAGAAAGTATCATTTTTTTATTAGGTTTCTTACCACTATTCAATGGATTTTGATACGTTTTTCTTATTAATGAAGCGATTTAAGATGACGGTTTAGTTAATATGTATACAGTGCTACTTTTTAATGCCCCCCTTTATTTTTTGATCCGAATTAATTTTAAAAAATTAAGCTTTAAAATATAAAATTGATGCATAAATACTATATTTTAGAGTGAAATTGACAGATGAACATTTTAAGATGGCGGCTTTGACGCCATATTGGAAAAAGTTAAATGGAAAGAGAGGGATCTCAGTGGCACATTATTTTAAATCTCCTAATGAGGTACTTTTTATATTCCCAAAATATAAAGTCAATATCTTTTCTCAATACAAAAATGGCAAAACATTAATCTATAGGATTCTCATTGGATTCCTTATTTCCATTTTCCTGGTGTGTCTAGGATCTATAATTTCGGGCAACAAACATTTAAAATAAGTACTTTTAATTTTCTTTCCATGTTTTTTTTCCAAAAAATCATTATCTCTCAAATCTAAAATATTCAAGGCCCAGTTTTATTTTTAAATCAATTTAAAATCTAACAGTCGTGTCCTTACCTTTTCAAACAAGCATACCCATAGATTGTCGAACAATAAATAACAATAATCTCTACATTAATGATAATGTAACTTTACTTTTCCTGAATTTGATAGTAATAATCTATGTTTTAAATTTAATGCCATTTACCATTTTCATCTAATGTGGCAAATTTGATTTATCTTATTTTTAATGGCTTCAGTTGGAGTAAGATTGAAAGACCTTAGATGGACATTTACTTCGACGAACCTCGCGACCCTACTAAACCATCTGGACTGGCAGCTAAAGCGCTGCAGTTCTTATCGATAAAAGGCCACAATTTTGAACTTTAATGTTGGAGATTCTGCTCCCGATTCTTTGGTGAGGTTCCTTTCAGCAGCCGCTATCGAGTGTGCTCATTTCCTCAGGAAATCAGAATAAAAGCAGCGCTTTAACTTTGTTTTATTCAGATTTCGAGTAACATTACAATGGATCCCAAAGTTAGATACGGTTAATGTACCTTCTTTCTTGGCTCCCACAGTGGATTTCCTCAGCGATGCCTCTGGTATTTGAAACCAGTATTTGCTTGTTTCCTCTCCGCTTTTTCAAGATCCCTTAAAAATACAGATTTTAGGTGGCCTCTCTGTAGGCTGCCCCTGAATAAAGGCTGTTGAATTGCCTAGATCGTTCTGTTCTTGGGGGCTTCGCCCCCTCCTTCCGCCACAAAAAGATAATTGTGTTGTAGGTGGAGTACTTCTTACGAACTGTTATCTTCTTAGCTAATATTACCAATGAACCGTCTGTTCTTTTTGCGCGATTTTTTCCATAATAAACGCTTTCAGGTCTTTATTTTTGATATGATTGCACCTGAACTACACTAGTAATGTATTTTTAAGGAAACTACAGATTTTTGCAATGACTTTAAAACAAAACTTGCCTTAAAAGTATTTGGCTTGTTTACGTCCTGGCCAAAAGCCAAATATAGCCACAGAGATCCCAATCGACAGGTTGGGAGTCAAGCAAGTGTCACTCTAGAAGCCTGAATATTTTTCTGAAAATTTATGTAGAGTGGCACAGGCAGCTTCCTCTCTTCAACAAAATATTTTTAATATAGGCCTTCGGGTTTATGCCGATGGACCATCCTTCAATCAATTTCAGTGATAATACTATTTTTATTAAAATTTTGAGTCTGCATTAGTTTTATACAACTGTAAGTATCACCACTAAATCTAGCCATTTTGCAAAGCAATTTCAGTTTTAGAAAATATTTGACAGTCACAACTAGACAAAAATAACTAATTTTCAGCCCAAAAATTCAAGCAAGATGAGCTAACTATTATTTCAAACTGGAATAAGATAAGATCCATATCACTTCCACTCACATGAAAATTGGTAACTTTTTAAAGATCATTGGTGAAACAAATCAGTTATCTATATCCAGTTTATTATCGAAGCAAAAATTTGCAGACCAAGTCAAGAAAGTAATTGATTCAAATCCTGTTTGTTTTGAGGTTTTAATCGGATGGGTAAACGGAGTTATTTACAGTTTTTGTAGAAAAAATTGACCGAATTTCAGGCTTAATAACTTGAGAAAACGGTTACATCATTTCGTCATGGGATTACTGGGACATGAAAGGGCTTCTTTTAGAATCAAAACGCCTTAATGGTCTTCTGTTTAAAATGTTTTTATTTTCTCTGAGAGAGATTTTTAAATGAAAAAGAAATTGACAAAAATTTTAAAATTTTTGCATGTTTTTATTTTTTTCTTAAAATTTTGACCTTGAATTAAAAAAACAGTAAATGTCATTGGATTTTACACGAAAAGTTCTATAAAGCAAGATATTAAAGCATAATCGTATCATCTATACAGCGTGTTTTATAAAGCTTTAAAATTTTCATTTTTTTTGTTAAAAAATGGGACATTTTTACATTTTATTTTTTTCTGAAAAAAGTACTAAAGCTAAAATTTTAAAATAATTTTAGCATAATGTTTACTATTTGCTCTAAAACATATTAAAATTTTAAGTCGCTAGTTTAAATTGTTTTAAAGATATGAATTTTTGAATTTTACTAAAAAGTGCCGATTTTGACCTAAAATTGTCGCTTTATTATTTAAAATTTTTAAAACTTTGAGTGAGCCATTCCTTAGATTATTTAATTGCCTGTTGAAAAGCTGTTTATCACTTTTCCCTACGATAACTGGAAATCGGTAAAAAAATGAATTAAAAAAATGACCAAATTTTGCCCAAAAACCACGAAAAATTTGTTGCTTGATTTCGTCAAGGCGGCTGATTGATTCGATTTTCTTGGTCACAAGGAAGAAAATACAAAGACTAAAATGTTGTATTGCCTAATTATATAAAAAAATATAAAAACGTCAAAAAAGTCAGTTGCGTGCTTTGCTCAATAATATAAATTGCGGTGCCCTACCGAGACGCCACTGGACCCAATACTAACAATTTGGTTAGAAATAAATAAGCGCCTTACTACTTTAAATAAATGTACCAAATTTTATCCAAATCACCCAAGCATATTAAAAATATTTGGAAAAACTATTTTTTCCTTAATTTTTAACTCCCTGTATCTCAGTAAAAAGCAACTCCGGACATATGTTTATAAGAACTTTTTCAGAAAATAACATAAGAAATTACACCACTGAAGTTTGATCCCAGACTTCTAAAACACCACTGTATACATATGTATATGAAAAAGCAGTTATATCGTTTCTTTTTGGCTTTTGTTTTTTCGTACGGTATATAAAAAAGTATTTTTCTTATCTATCGAGATACAAATATTCAGAAACCTAATTCGAGGAAAAAACTGTTGCTAATAAGATTAGCATAATAGAATAAATCCTAAAAGAAAGTAAAAATACAATGACTCAACTAGAATAATATTATAACCAGTAACCACAAAATCAGAATAGTAATTATTTTTACTAATACATATTATATTTAATTTATGAAAAGGTTTTCAGTGATTTAATGCTTGGAGGTATGTGCCCGAGTAGTTGGAGAAAACCTTAATTAAATTCGGGATCAATTATAAATATTTTAACCACGAATTGGCCTAATAAAAGTGTCTTACGAAAACATGTGTAATTAAAATTAATAAATCACAAACATAAGTTCACAGTCAGAAAAATCCTAATTTGCAAAAAATTATCCAAACTCTGTCCCTTTCCCGCAGCTAGAAACATACTAGCAGTGGTTACTAAGCGGGCCAGAGCGCGACGCTGTGCAGGCTGCACTTGCCGTCTCGCGAAGTTATGCGTAGTGGGGGTTGAAACATTGTTGACACATGTACAAATTTAAGATGAGCCTACTGATTTATTTCCAAATTTTTGCACTTTTATTTTTCTGATTATAAAAGTTTCCTAGTGAAAATGGAAATTTCATTCTTTCGCCATTCTTAATAAAATTATTATGTCTAGGCCGCTCTGGAGTCACTTTTTCTATTTTTTCCTTTTTGGAATAAATAAAAAAACAAAAATCAAAAAATGAAAAAGTGCTTCCAGAGCAGCCTACACAATAATATTCCAAAACGCTCAGTGAAGACCGAATTTAAAAATCTTTTAAAATAGCCAAGCTACTTAGGAAAAACGTTTTACTGGGGTGACTATTCTCTCAGATTAATATTCCGGGAGATACCTTGTACCCGGTTAATTATCTTCACCAAATTTGAGCCTCGTATACAGGGCCGATTGTAAAAAACAAAAATATATCCATCAGAAATTTTCCAGCTCATCAGATTAAGATAGGCTGAGTTAATTACATGATGAACAGTGTATATTCCACTTATCTGACGGTTTAAGAGTGACGTAAAGAAAGCGGAGGGCTACAAAGTTGTAAAAAAACGTCATTTTGACTACCCCGAGAGTGGCTTTTTTATTTTAAAGAAAATAATTTAAGAATAACGAAAAATATATAATCCAATACGATCCGAACGATTTTCACACGCCGAAATAATAACAATATTTTTTGACATTAAAAAAATCTATAGCTGCTTCCCCCACCGATGAAAGGTATAAATTATAAAACAGTTTTTTCTTCTAATCATCTAAGCTTTGCAACCCAATAGGTCTCTATGACGCTCGAGTAAATCCCCATTTAGCATCGTGGGCACCCCTAAATTTCCTACTTGTTTGGAATCCTCTGTACACCACAATGTACAGTGTGGTTCAACTTGGTATTTACCTATAACTTTTGATTATAAATAACTTTTCTATTTAACATTTTGTTGTATACATAGAAATAAGGGTACTTCACTCTCAGAGTTTTTAGTTTTTTACCTACTTTGTGTATCCCTTAAGTTTTAATAATGTCAACTATTGCTAATACAGTTTAATAGAATGCACCAACTTTTACAAATAATACAATTTTCTGACAAATTGCAAATAAAAGAGTTTCCCATTTGTTGCACAATTAATGGACAACACTGTATAAATAGGTGGCCAAATGACGCAGTTTTTTAACTAAAAAAAAATACATTTTTTCAATTTATTATTTTTAGGGACTCAAAATTGACAAGACTGCTAAAAGACAGCTTAGGTGGTAATTGCCATACCATAATGATTGCCAATGTTTCACCCTCATCTTTAAGTTTTGATGACACATACAATACTCTCAAGTAAGTTTTTAGCTAAAAAAATGTACAAACACACAGTTAAATTTTACAAAAATAAGTATGAATTTTAAAAAGAATTACTTTAAAGTGTTTTGTCGTTGTATTATGTATTTTTTCTAACAAATTTCAGTAAAAGTTTAATTTTTAATGCCATGCTCTCAGTATCCAAAATGTCATTTTATTACAGGGGTGTTAAAAATACACTTACTGATAACACAATTAGAGAAATCCATTGCTACCAGAATATAGTGATCCCCGGATTTACTAACTGGAAATGGCCCTGCTAGGTCTATAGCTATTCTTTCAAAAGGTCCCCTACGTTGTACTGCCTCATCTTGCCATTACTTCGTGTTTTCGGTCCCTTGCTGGAAGTGCAGTCCTTACAAAATCTCCACCAGTCTTTGACATCTGCACGACTCCCCAGCCAATAGAACCTTTCTCGAACCTTTTCAAGAGTCTTCATAACTCCGAAATGGCCACCTCCTACACCATTATGCAAGGCTTGCAACTTCGGGTATCCTTTTGGTTGGTAATATTGTCTGCTGTTTGCGAATTTTGCAGTCAGAAATTTACCAGACTCTTTTTAATAGGCCCTCTTTAATAACCAAGGAGTCCAATATAGCCCAGTAACCCTTATGTCTTGGAGACTTTGAAACTATTTGTTGATATGGTGGTCGTTCTGAATTTTCTGTTTTAAGTTTCACAATTTTTCCCAGGTCTGGATCTTCTTGTTGTTCTTTTGCCAAGATCTTAGGGTCCCAGTCTTGAGAGCACTGGAGACGAGTTCTTCGGCAGTCGAATTCATCAGGATCTTTATGTTCTCGTCTGCTGCAGTGTTTACAATCGTCCAGGCAAAGTCTTCTTAATTGAGCGTCAGCATTCTTATGGTTCAGTCCTCTTTGATGTTCGTTTTTGAAATCATATTCTTGAATGCGTTGTAACCATTAGGCTATTTGACCTTCAGGGTTCTGAACTGAAGCAACCATTTAAGTGATGCATGGTCCGTTCTCAGATGAAGTTTCTGGTAATAAAGGTATTTATGAAAATGCTCCAAAGATTTAACAATAGCCAAAAGTTCTTTTCTGGTGACACAATAATTTCGTTCAGGTTTCGATAGGACTTTGCTAAAATAGGCTATTACTTTTTCTTGGCCATCTTTAATCTGTGACAAAATTCCACCTATAGAAGTATTGCTTGCATCGATATCCACATTAAATGTTTGATTAGGTTGTGGATATGACAACACTGGAGGACTGCATAGAGCTTTCATTAGGTGTATAAAATGACTATTCAGTTCATTCATAGTTGTTGTTTTCCGTGAGACAATGTAATGGTACATAGTCCCAGAACAAACTAAATTAAATAATCCTAACTCTCTACAATTCTCTAAACTAAACACATTTTTAAAAGTCTGTATGTTCTGTGTGTCTGTTTGTATTCAATAAAAAATCATTAATTTGTGCCTTTAATGGGGTTTGTAGAAAAGATAGTGAGTGTGATCTACATGCTAAAAGTGATTTTCGAAAGGGTGGACTTCCTTTCTCGCAAAATTAAATGCAAGTTTAAGCACTTATATCAATTTTTTCCCAGATATGCTACAAGAGCTAAAAAGATCAAATCTAACATCAAAAGAAACGTTTTCAACGTCGACATGCACATTGACCAGTATATCAAACTGGTAGAAGATCTACAAACCGAAAATTCAAATTTAAAGACCGAAAATGCTAAGTTTAAAAAGGAAAACGAAGAACTTACTAACCGAGTTTTAGAACTGTCTAGTCAAGCTTTAAAAACCGATATTGATAAAACTTTTCAAGATAGGTATGATGTTGTAAACGAGGAAAAAATATCTTTAGCAACTGAAAATGAAGCACTTAAAAGGAAATAAGTAATTTAAGAAGTATGCTTAACTCCCTCGGAACGAGTGGTGAAGTAGGTTCTGCAGAAAATCAAATCTTGCAAAGAGAAATTGAGAACCTTAAAACCGAACTTATCTCGCTCAGAGCCGATACCGAACAGAAAGATCATTTAAATGAGAACAATTTGAGTCAACAGCTTGAAATTGCCAGGCTTCAATCCTTAGTTGACAAACTTAAAGAATCGAATAAACGCAGATCTCCATTAAAAGAAAAGTTTGGTGCTACAGGTAATGCAGAAGTGCCAGAAGTGTTTAAGAACTTATTCGAGGAAAAGAAGGAAATGATACAGAGAGAATTTCAATTGCAGTGTAGTGAACTGGGCATGTCTCTTAAAAGGTGAGTTTAATTTTATTTTTAAAGATGATTCACGTCCAAACGGTTAGATTTTTAAACCGTTTTACATAGCTTGACCAGTTATTTATTTATTTATTTATTTATTTATTTATTTATTTATTTGTTTGGGACAAATTTAGTAATTTGAACCTAACCCCTTTTCTGACAACAGATCGATCTAATTTTTTATACACACTCTTAATCTTGATGGCAATACAATACAATAACATTCTTTATTATTGTAAATACAAGATGGCAGCATATGTTACTTCTGGCAACCCCAATCCCATCGGCTAGGTGTGGTAACATTTGGCGATACCCAGCCAACGTCGAATAAAGAGCGATGACATATTAATTTACAACAACCTCAATATGGGTATCAAATGAAAGGACTTGTTTGGTTGAATAAAGCTCACTATGGAAAATATTAAAATCCAAGATGGCTGCCGCCACAATATAGCGGATTACATATTTTCCACAACTACTTTATTATGGGTATCTAATGAAAGGGCTTAATAGTTGTTGTTAGTTGTAGTGAGGCATTAAATGACCTCAATAGAATGGGAAGTATCAACTGACAACAAAAACTAAGAACTTAAAAATAAATTATAACGTTCATTTTGCGCCACCCAGTAGTTTACTATCAAACTCCTAAGAATGGCTATATAGTTCCTGGGCCAGTAATGAAATTGACTTCATGATCATAAAAATTTTAAAACCTTTTAGAGGGGTTCCTTTTGAGGAGTCTACCACGAAGATTCATATCGCCATATATGGAACCGGCTCTTTATCCCCGCCTGTCAATGTCAAATGTTTCGGGTGTAAAACTAGGCAAACGCGTCACTTTTTTGTCAAACAAGTTTATCACAATGTTTTACGTGCAATTTTTAAACATTGTGCTGAAAATCGTAAGGGTTACACTTACGAAACCCGCCCAATCCGATACCCAAAACATGTCGATGGGTCTTATGCTTTCGTGACTGTAACACTTACGATTTATGGCACAATGTTTAAAAATTCCATGTAAAACATTGTGGTAAACTTGTCTGACAAAAAAGTGACGCGATTGCTCAGTGCGACAGCCGAAACATTTGACATTGACAGACTGGGTTAAAGCACCACTTCTATATATGGCATTATGTATATTTGTGGTAGACTTGTCAAAAGAAACCCCTAAAACGGTTTTAAACGTGTTATTGTCATGAAGTCATAACTATTAAAAATAGGAGATATCACATATGGAATTTTTATTAAAGCTCTTTGATATCTTTTAAATGGTAATAAAATATACAGGGAATTCCATTAAAAAAATGTTATTTTTTGCATAAATCGAAAACCCGATGTTCAATTGTTTTTTGTATTGACAGCTTGTTAATTAATTATAAAAAAATTAGCAATAGTGCTGAAATAAATTTGATCATCCTGTATTAACTATATTTTAGGCAGCTTAAAACAGAAACAAAACATAGGCTTAGCAGTTTCTATATACATACGCCAGACAAGGATGAAGCCCACCGAAAATTAAACGACCAAGTCGAAAGGTCTGAGAGAAAAGAAAAAGTCACAAACGTCAAGATTGAAGAAATTAGAGATAAGAAAAAGACGGTAGACACAAAGCTTGTGGAATTGCTTGAAGACCATCCTGAGCTGCAGAAAGAGTTCGATAAATTTAACTTGGAAATTGAAGGTTTGGAATATCGGCATAAGGTATGTTGAGTTTTTAGGTGAATCCCAGATTGTTGCCCTTGATATAACTAAAGCTTTTGGACCAGATTTGGCATGATGCACTCCTCCATAAACTTCCCTCCTATGGTCTTCCAACTAAACTCTATTCGTGGTTTTCTAGATTTGTTTTCTCGACGAGACGTATATTGTTTATTATGGATGGCCATTCTTTAAGCTTTCCCCAAGTTGATAGTGGTGTGCATCAAGGTTTAGTACTGAACACCAAGTTTGCTTCTTCTTCTCAACGATTTTTTATTTTCCACTACCAATTCAATTCATAGTTTTGCTGATGATAGCCAGGTACCGGAGGAGGCCAGCTGCCCCCTCCTCCCTAGCCGTGGACAAAATTTATAATTGTTTTGTAGATGTTAAATTTGTAAGTAGATTTTAGGACTCCGCAACGATAAATACATTAAAAATATACAGGGTGTTTCTTAATTGCGTTAAAAAAAATTAAAATCATATTGATAAACTTATTTTATGCAAAAAAGTTCATATAAACATAGGTCTGAAAATGCATTGTTTCCAAGATACAAAGTGTTAAGAGTTTAATAATCGTATTAATATTAATATCTTAAATATTATTTAGCCAATTTTAATCAAATTTAATAGTGTTATAATATTGGGCTAATTTAGCCATAACTCGATTAAATTTCTCTCTCTCTCTCTCTCTCAAAAGTCTAGTGGCGTCTTGAGAGGCTAAGAACCTTGTATTATAAATATATAATGAGAGTGTCTCGAGAAAGCACTTAATTTAATTTAAGTACCACATCATACGCGCTTTTTAGGTAGGACATTTTCTAGAAACCACTTAATAAATTAATAATGTATCGCCTGTGAAAAATGTTATGACCATCAATTTGCCCAGCATGAAGAAGTAAAAAACAAATGAATATAACGGGGAACCACCTCCGAGAAACAGCCGGTATATAATTACTTTCCTTCTGTCTGCGTCCCCCCTAATCAAAATCCTGGCTACGCCGATGGATGATAGCACCCTTTCCTCCAGCTTTCAGGCTTTTAAACCAATCTCACAGCTTAACTTAAAAAGCAAACGCAGGGCGATGCAGCATCTCTTTTTACAGGACCATGATTTAATAATGGATTGGGGCGCCAAGAATCTTTTCTAATTTAATGCATCAAAAAAACATATTTCTTGTCGCGGAAAAAGTAATCAAATACTCATCTTTTACGTATGAACGGCCTAGTTCTGCAAAGCAAGGACACGTTGAACCTTGTGGGCGTCACATTTGAGAATAACCATAACTGGCATAAACACATTTTAACTATAATCACTGTAGCCTCAAAAAAAAATTAGATTACTTTTTTGAACCAAAAGTATTTTTCCATTGCAATGATCAAGGAAAGAAAGAAACAGGGTGTCCCATTTAAAACAAATTTTTTGAAAAAAAACAAAATTAGAAATGCAAAAACTACTCGACTTATGTATAGGGCAACTTTAAGGAAATGTATAGGTATTAAAAGGCCTGAACCAATAATAAGAGAAAACAGCGGCTGGTGATGGCCAATTTGTTGGGAACAACTCGCGCCATAGGTAAAAACTAATGTTTGAGAGTTTATTAGGCTTCTTATTGTAAGTAATTAATTCATTTTTAGTAATAATATGATAAATAGTAAATCAAATAACGTGTTGAAATAATTTTATAGACTGATAATAAACAATTAGAAAAAAGTATTAGTATATTTAACAATGGTGGGGGTTGCCCCACCAAATTGGCTATTACCATCCGCCGCTGAAAGAAAATACAAGCTGTTTCAATTCCAGTATATGTACTGTATAGTTTCGACGTCTGAAACATTGAAATTTCTTTTTCACTATTTAAATAAGATCTTAACCCATTTTTAGGCTGAACTAAAACAAAAAGAAATTGAAATCCTACTAGACGATCACAAAGACAAATGCAACCTGATGGAGGATATGGCGACCCTAATAAAATTCTTATTTTTGGCAGTTGGGGGAAAAGATGATGCTCCGGAAAGTGTTAAACGGGAGTATGAGAACCTGGTGGCCCGTTTCCAGGGACGAAAGAACTTGAAATGGCTTGATAGTGGGGTTTCAATACCTCTTGATTCTGGTAAGTAAAACTGTCATTGTATTCTGTATTTGGGGGAGATAGGTGATCCCTGATGACATGCATAGACGAAGAATGCATGCATATTGGCGATTTCTAAGATCTATGAGACCTCTGGTGGTCAGCGGCGCAACCTAAGAAAACAGGTGATGGGACATGTTTAACCATTGAAATAGATATAAATTTAATATTATATATTTACTTCGTTATGTTTAACACGCGTTTTTAAGCCTTGTGCGTAAATAGCAATGTGTTTTGCTATCATTTTAATCAAAAAGTATTTCTTTTTACCTATATTAAAACGTTTATTATGGCATCAGAAGAGCCATTAACATCTAAAATACAAAGACGTGTGTATAATCAAAATAATATGGTTGGAATTAAAGATTTATTCTCCTTCCACTGTGCACCTACTCTATCCGGGGTGCAATTGAGGTATGAAAATACTGAGCTTAGGTCAAAAACAATTCTTTACACATTCCAAAAAAAGTTTTACATGGCGCTTTCTTCACTAATCCACTACTAACAAAAAGTCTGTTAAACCATCAAAGGCACTACTCAAACTCACAAATCGAGTTTTAACTCACTTAATACATATAAATCTATACAAATTCATGGCACTAACCAATCCAGTTGATATTTGGCACACAAATCAAGCTTTGCAAATTCTAAAATTTTAAGACAAAAGTACTTTTTTAAATACCGCCAGAGGGCACTTTACCTAAAACTTAAAATTTATTTACATCTTAACTTTTTATTTTGACAGATATCGCAAAGCTGGTGGCGCCATTTTATAGACAATCAAAAACTTTAAAAAATAAGGTATTCTTTATTAAAGTCGATAAACCTCACCGTTTAACCGTATTTAAAAAAGTACTTTTGTCCTAAAATTTTTAAATCTGCAAAATATCAACTAGATTGGTTAAAAAATAAATGCAATATGGCGGAAAAACCAAAAAAATTGAACTTTGACGGCTTGTAACTCGAAAACGAATGACATTTGGAAAAAAAATTATATGAAGTTCTACCCTTATTTTGTCAAGTAGAATCACCCCCTTAAGTTTCGTGATCGATTTTTGAATCACCCTGTATACAGTAATGGCCGCTTATAAAGAATCTCGAGGGACCGGCAAAAAGGTTCGCTATAAGCGAAGTTCGTTATAAAGAATAAGTAATAAGATAATACATTGAAACACTTATTATTTTTACTAAGGCATCTATACATATCTGTTTGAAGTATGTACATATTAGATATAAGGTACATATGTATGCATGTGTATAATCACACTAAAAATAGTTAACGTGTTTTAAAAATATTTTTTAAAAACATCACTTATTTTAGTTTGTGTTTTTTTTCTTTTTGTAAAATGAAAATCATTAATATATAATTCCACTTCGGCTAGTCAATCAAATACACGCTGCGGAGTATTTGGTGACTGTCGAAAATCGCGAACGCTGTCAATATGCCGAAGTCCGTATGATGCAGTAGGAATAGAAATCAATTCCGTATTTGCAGATTCTTCATCTTTAACATTTGGCTCCTCATCATCATCATCAGGGATAAGAACTTCAGAAGAAATAGAAGCGACAATGGCATCATCATCCAAGTATTCGATAGTCACAATATCGTCGTCAATGTGGTAAATTCGTTAAAATCGATTTCATGATGCTGATGTTTTTCAGCCATTCGGTTAACAGCAGATCATCATCTGAATGAAAATTACTGATTTAGTTATTCTCATTTTCGAACAAACTACGCTTTGTTTCTTACCTCGTTGCAATCATTTGACGATGTCATATTTGGTACCCATAAAAAGTGCTTTACGTGTTTTTCTCGAAATAACGTCACTTATGATTCATGATTGTACGTTTTAAACACAAGAACAAATAATCAACATACACACACACTGCATAGACTGGTAACAGATGACTGATGATTATTCTAAGGAGAACACGCGTGATCGCATATCGTCTAAAGCAGTGAAAAGATTTCCGGGGAATTCCTGGGGAATTACCTGTTTACTGGCTAAAATACGGTTTTAAGTTCGTTATAACTGGAAAAAATTGCGAATATAACGAACAATTAAGTTCGTTTTATCTGAAAGTTCGTAATAAGCGGGTTCGTTATTTCCGAAAATACCGGGTGTCAACGAATCTATTAGACAAGCCATAACTTTTAGAGTATTAGATATATTAAAATAAAACTTGGTTAGGGTAAATGTATGGTGAGCTAGAAGAAGGTGTGTAAACGACAACGGGACTATTTTGAAAAAACGGGATTAAATTACAGCATTTCTATTAGAAAACAATAGAGGGCTCTTATATCAATCGGGATCAAATGAAACCAAGATGAAACAGTGTTGCCAGATATATCAATATGTAGTGGAATTCATCTCATTCCTTTTCACAGATAATATGACGACTTTTGGATTTATGACTTTTAAAGCGTAATTAAAAAGTGCCTAAATCTATTTAAACTATTAAAATGTTACCTGGTTATCACGTTTTTTTGTTATTTTCTTTTTCTTTTACGTGAGTATTATTTGTATTTGTAAATTTGGCATATTTATTCACTAAATAATACACCACAACACATAACATTACTTAAATGGTGTATATTTAAAACCTTATATGTGTAATTATTAAAAATTTCAAGAATTTCTAAGTTTAAAATGTATTTATTTGTATAAAACATAGTAAATAATCCATTTTACATTTTGAGTAGGAATTTACGAAATGTCATTTTGCAACACAGCTTTTATGGGCATCTTTATTAAATTTTTACTTTTCTAAATTTGACGTGTTATGCTAGGTTAACAACGACGTTCGAAAAATTGTCAAAAGACAATATTTTGATGATTATGTGCATTAAAATGGATCTTTTATTGTATTAAATGTGAAATTAAGTAAATACTGCCTTGCTTCAAACTGCTAAATAGGAAATATTGCTAAAAAAGGAGATATCTATTTTTAAAATTCAACCGGTAAGTATTTAACTGGCAAATTATTTAAATATTTTTAAGTCGATCTTGATTTTTTTAATTGAAACTTACTTGACTGATCTCAAAGTTATTTTTACGCCGTTTATTAGTCCAAATTACCGTAAAACTTACGTTTATATTAAATTGGAATTTTTACTCTCTAGTAAATAATTTAAAATTTGACGTTAAAGTAGGGTAACTTCATAGTTTAGAATTGTACTAGGTGTATCCTTGACAGATGCATTACACGTGCCTTCGAGGTTATGCATATTAGAGACAGTCTTGCCCCTTGGCTATAAAGTAATAATTACTTTATTTATATTATACAGTGTGTTTTCGGAAGTTCTTACCAAATAAGAAAAATTTTATTTAACAACTCGAAAAAAGTGCCTTTTCATAAAAAACCTGCTTAATAAGAAAATACATTTACACAAAAATATTTGTAGGTTAGATGTACAGCGTGGCCTAAAAAACTTGTTTCCAAATTGAAATTTAGAGTATTTTTGAACTAGGGTAGAAAACTTACTAAAAGGGTGATTTCCTATGTCATTTTATAAAAAAAAGTTTCTATAACCATATGTCTGGAGTTGCTTCGTTTCAGAAATACAAGGCGTTAATTATTTTTTTAGTCGGTATTTTATAAATATCTTAAATACGAAACCACATTCAAAAAAAATGTATAACACTAAAAATTTGTATTTTTATTTGCTTTATAGAAAAAAATTTACAAACTACATAAAATGCCAGTGGCGAACATTTTTCTCCCAATAATATTGGCTGTTCTGCCCACTGAGACGCTACTGGATCCAATAAAGTTGATCTAGGTAAAACTTTACAAGCGCTTGATTTTATTAAACAAATACACCAAAATGTTTCTCTGATTCTAATCTTATTTGAACCCAGTCGATTAAGGGGTATTTAATATATTTATAAAATATCGATTTTTTTTTAAACTTTAACGCCTTGTATTTCATGCAATTCCGGACATATGTTTATAGAAACTTTTCTTCATAAAATCACCCTTTAAAGTTTTGTGCCGTAGCTAGGATATACGGTGTATATTAATTTGGTAACCGGACTTCTTTAAGCCGTACATCCAACATATAATTATTTTTGTGGAAATGTATTTTCTTATCAAGCAGGACTTTTTAAAGAGGCATTTTTTCGTAAAGTAAATAAAAAAAGTTTCTCATTTGGTAAAAAATTTCGAAGGCACGCTGATTATGTAACTAATTTTCATTTACTTTTTTAGATTACCCAAGTTTCCAAGTTTTTACTGGCTAATTACACTACTACCGAATCCTAAAAACCTTTGTTGGAAACTTTTTATTAAAAAACTCTGTACTGTTAGGTTCATAAATAAAAAATAATATGATTTCCTGAAGTTCAAGAAAAGCGTATATCGGCGTACCTAATGTAGCACTGTACAGTACTTTATTCATAACTTTTTTCTTATCTAACCACTTTGACAATTTTTTAGTACAGGTGAGCGGATCCTAGCTACGTCCTTGCTTAAAAGTAAATTTTATTATTTACTACATTTAAGCAGTGGGCGAGACTTAAATATTTTTTTGTCTAATCGCTACCTGCTAGTGTTCACCGCACTAAAACTCAGTGGAAGGAATCAAGCTTGCACGACGTGTATACTTAGCTTATAAGTTCTACACAAACGTTAAATATTCTTGTTTATTGTTGTATACAAAGCTTTGGGACAATAGCAATTATTTTTTTATATATAAAGTGAATTGTTTAATGGAAGTCAGGTTTTTTTTAAAGAATCATTTGTTTTTTTATGTTTAACAAATAAGTATTCGCAACATTGCAAAACTCTATTTTGTATATTTTAAAGCAACAAGTCTAACCTTTAGTTTTAAACTCTACTTGTATCTTAAGAGACAAGCAAAATTTTTAAATCAACACTTTAAATACAAAAACTAAACAAAAGTTTAACTTCCAAAGAAGTAAACGACAATTTAAAAAATTAAAGATAAAGTAAAAAATTATATTTTTCTTTTTTTTTTTTTTTTTGATTATTAATGACACAGTTCAAAATTCCTATTCCTATTTTTATTATCTAAAATAATTAAGGATTATTCCTCCTTCAGGGAAATGAGAGCTGAAGCTAAATTAAAATAATAATACTTTTTTATTCAACCGAAAAATGCATATAATAAAATTAAAATAATGGTGATCTTGGGAATTTGGGCACCCATTACGTAATTCTTTCAAAATATCATATTTTTGTTAAATACAAACTCATTAAAATTGGGTAGTGTTCTCTATAGCGTCGTATTTAAAAATTATTGAAATTTTCTATTTTACTTTTGTACTATTTTTTGTACATATGCAACATAAGCAGCAACCCCAGAAAGATCCTGATTGACCACAGTACCCTCTAGTGACATATTAAGAACTATAATTTAGACAAAAAGTCAAGCCCGTTTTGAAAGCATGTCGATTACACTCCTTCTTCAAGGTCTCCTTAGGTAAATGGTATAGAAAGAGAAGAGTTTTCGCATATTTCTCACTTTTTGGTTACTTACTTAGGTACCGATTTAACCGAAAATGACTCCAATTTAAAAATTTTAACAGAATAACCCGGTGTATTTTAACATTTTTTGATTCCTTAAACCATTCTTAATAGAAATTTGACATTTTTATTTTTTTTACTTCTACTTGATTTTTAAGAGCCATTTATAGTATTGCATCTAGGTGGCTATGATCCTTTATTTATTACTTTATTTTTAAGCCGATTGCAAATAAATTGGTATTGTTAGATTCCTCAAAAAATCCTTTATTCAAAAAGTGGTTGTCTAAAAAGGGTTGCCATTTGAAAAATAATAGTTAGACACACACAATTTACCAAATCGCTTTAGTCCTATCTTTCATATTAGTCACTAAAAAATTGCAATTGCATTGCATTGCACCCAATCATGGCTACCTAGATGCAATATTAAAAATGGCTCTAAAAGAATCAAATAGGCTAAAAATCGTTTTAAAATGTCACATTCCGATTAAGAATTGTCTAAGAAATTCAAAAATGTCAAAATATACAGGGTGTTCCATTTAAAAATTCAAAATTGGAGCCATTTCCGGTCAAACCGGAAGTGACTGGAAAGTGAAAAATATGCGTAAACTTTCCTCTGCTCATACCATTTACCTATACCGAGTCACATTTTAATATATATATTTATATATATATGTATATATATATATATATATATATATATATATATATATATATATATATATATATATATATAATAGTATAACACTCTAGGAGTTATGGCTTGTTTAATAAATTCGTTGACACCTGGTATATTTATTAATGTTTTAGTTCGTATGCTATAGATTGATTCGCTAGAAACGGAAGTTCGTAATTAGCGAGTTGGTTATAAACGGACATTACTGTATTTTTCCTAAGTTTTTGATGTTTATTTGTTTCTTTTTTATGCTCAAAAAATAATAGATGAAAAAGTACAAAACTTTTATACGGGGGGCGTTTTGTTTTCTATTCTGATTGAATATAGTTAAAACTGGGTGGCAAAATATAAATTAAAACACTGTATATACAGGGTCATCCAAAACAATTGACAATCGGGTTGCTGACTTATACAGCAAAATACCCCTTTTTAAACGGAACACCCTGTATATTTTATCACCATCAGAAAGTTCTTTCAAAATCCTTTAAAAAAGTCCATATGTAATACATCAAATTTTTCATAGTTTCGGAAATATGGCCATCCACAGGAGTTTAATTAAACTGGATTTTTATATAAAACACCCTGTATATGGTATCATCATTAAAAATATATTTTAAAGAGCTTTAAGAAAATACCACATTTTATGTGTTTATCTTTTATAAAGGGTGTTTTTAACGATGATATAACTTTAATCTATAAAAAATATGAAAGTAAATATATTGTGATCGAAAACATAATGCTATGTAAAAGAACAACTTATAACATTAACGTTTAAAAATTATTGCAGTCTACCAGATAGGCTATTCTTTTAGTCCAATTTTGAGTGACTTTTTCGAGTACTTGCGGTCGTATATCATGAATAACACGAGTAATGTTGGCTTCTAAGGCTTCTATCGTTGCTGGTTTAACAGCATACACTAATGACTTGACGTAGCCCCACAGAAAATAATCTAGGGGCGTCACATCACAGGATCTGGGTGGATAGGTAAAGAAATGGACCATTTCTGGACCTGTTAAATAAAATATATCATTGCTATCTGGTAGACTGCCGCGGTGGCCACATGCCGCAAATAATATTTAAACGTTAATGTAATAAGTTGTTCTTTTACATAGCATTATGTTTTCGATCACAATATATTTACTTTCATATTTTTATAGATTACAGTTATATCATCGTTAAAAAACACCCTTTAGTTTTGGAAATATAGCCATTTAAATCTGAAAGATAGTAGATATTTTCCCCGTTTTATTTCTGACACTAAAACTTATTGCTTATAGCTTAAAGCTGTGATATAATGGAAATTTAACGTAATTTTAGATTTGAATGGCCATATTTCCAAAACTATAAGAGATAAGCATATCAAATGTGGTATTTTCTTAAAGCTTTTTAAATATCTATTTATTGGTAATATAATATACAGGGTATTTTATTTAAAAAATGCCAGTATACTATAAAATTTCTGAGGATGGCTTTATTTCCGAAACCTTTTTCAAGGATTTTAAAAGATCTTTAATGGTGATAAAATATACAGGGTGTTCCATTAAAAAAGGGTATTTTGCTGTATAACTCCCCGATTGTCAATTGTTTTTTCTAATCTTCAGTCTTAAAGAGCGTCAAAAATGCAACTAGTTGCTAATTTAAAGTATTTCGTATTTCAAATAATAACGAAGTTACCAATAACGGACACTTAATTTGGATGACCCTGTATACTTCTTGTTAAAACCAAATTTCGGCCAAAATGTAAATTAAAATTGTGAACAGCTAGCATAATATTTTGCCGCAAAAGAAGAAAATGTGTCTGAGCATTTATGGTACCATAGATAAAAAAGGATCATATTACTGCCTAAAATGCTGACCCAACCTCCTATTGGTGGACTTATTAATACTATATTATTTTTAAAATCGGCATTCTGGTGTATTTTTTCTCTTACGATAAGACGCAGCAAGCGGCGAGCGGAGAGCGGAGATTTTGAGAGCACTATGTTAACATAAAGATCTGCTGCCTGTGATCTCTATGTTAGCATAACCTTTCTTGACGGCATAACGCTCTCACACTTGCCGTTCGCCGCTTAACGCTTGGTATTGTAGATTGTAGCCTTAAGGATACACAAATCTCAATACATTTAATTTGATCCTCTAGAAAAATCACTTTGGGTCTCGGCTACGATAATAAGCCGAAGCGTCGAGCGGAAAAGATTTAATCTCTGTACTGGTAGCCGGTACTGGCTAAAATATTTTGTGGTAAACAGCGTCTGAAACCACTTTATATACTTTTGAAACGCTCCGCGGATAATATTTGTTCGTTTCAAGTGGCAGCGGCAGGGCTTAAAAATACAAATTCTTTTATGCTACCATATAGATTTAAGTCAGCGCTCTCACGCAGTCTGCTCTCCGCCGACCGCTGACTTGGTATCGTAGCCGTAACCTTACTGTTCTTAATTTTAGAAGCTTTGTAATTTTGTGGTGAGCGTGGTGTAGCGGCTGATGTACTAGCCTCTCACTGCAGAGAACCGGGTTCGAATCTCGGTTTCTTAAAGCTAGTTCATACAGACGCGAAAAGCGAATTGCGAAAGCGAATATTTGGCCAAAAAATTTGCGTTTTTTGTCATGTTCATACTTCATACAGCTGCGAAATTCGCCGAAATTCTAGGCAACAAGCAACAACATAACCTACAAATTTCTATATTGTTTTTATTTCGGTGGTGACGCTACTCTTAAGTTTGAGTTTTTCTTTGTTTTTCCTTTTAATAATATAACATTTATCTGATGTGATGAATAAAGAATATAGCACATTTATTTAGCAACTAAGACGCAGAAACGCTGCAAATTTGTTATAAATGAAAAGGGCTAGAAAAGTTTATATAAATTCAAATCAAAAAACACAAAATACTTAAGAAAATAATCACAAAAATAACGTTCCAAACATCTAATAGAATGACATAAATATAACAATAACAATATTGTTTTTGAAATGACATATAAGCTCTTGTTTTTACGCATGTGCGCACGCGATATTCGCCAGAAATTAAAATAATCTCAAGTTTCCCGCCCACTAGATTTTAAATTTTGCGAATTCGCAACATCTTTAAACTATCTTTATTTTGAATTACCCGCCTTTAATTTTATGTAAAATTGACCAATGAGAATAAAATTCGCGTTTCGCAATTCGCTTTTCGCGTCTGTATGAACAAGCTTTTTCATCGGATTTTTAATAGCTCGTCACCACACAGATAGTAATGGCAAAACCTCTGTGTAGTATTCTGCCCATCCTAGGTAGTAGTTATTTAAAAATAACGTCCGTAGTGGCACTACCGCGTTGTCTAAAAGGTGCCGTGAAATGCAACAACTGCATATTTCAGTGCTTGGACAACATTGACGGAACAGGGTGAAATATGGGTTAAACATCTAAGAACCCAACACCCACGGTTCTTTATTACTTAGGCAAAGCCTTCGTAGGCTGTCACAAAGATAGAAATAATATATTTATTTTTAAAATACCTAATATACACCTTACATTTTGGAATTGCAAGCTTTTCGGAAATTTAAAGGCTAAAAACTTTTAAAAAGCCTTGTATTTTTAATATTACTCATATTACATTTTGAGCTTGCATAGTCATTAATAACGCCTCTATTTCATAATTTAACTATTTATATTTGAAAAACATATTTTTACTTATTTTTTCTTTTTTAGGAGTAAGCTCAACGACAAGTTTACCAGACAACCCTGAGGAAACAAACAGAGCGACGAAACGTAAAATTGAAAACGACAGCCAAGTATCGTTGGATTCGACATTTGTAATGTCTCAGAAAGAAAGTTCAAGCGCAACAAAATCTAGCAGCGGAAAGCCGAATGTCAACACTCAGATCGTAGCAAAAGGTGGGGAGTACTTTGGTCACGTGATAGTAGAAATTTTGATGGGGCTGTTTCAGGGGGATTGGGTAGTGTTAAGGATAGGTAAAACAAGTAAATAATAAATCGTTCGGAGATTTATCTTTGTTTTTGTCAAAGTTGGAAAACCATTTAAAGTTAGCTCAATATACAGGGTATCCGGAAAGGTGGAGTATGCAAAATTAATGTTAGTTCTTCTTATAAAATAAAGGTTATAAAGGAAAAAGTCCTATAATATACAGGGTGTTCATTTAAAACCTTACCACTCAAGTTATTTGCGAAAAGAGATAGATTTGAGAAAATCGCTGAGACACGTTAATATTTATTGAGGGGGAACGTTTTTTTTTTATAAATTGAACTTCAACTCCTTAACCACCAGGGCCACCATCACCCAAAATTCCTAAATGAGAAGGGGGTTTAAATGATACATCATTTCAAAAGATCCTGATCAGTACTTTATAGCCCTAGAATATAAAATCAATAACTTTACCTATTACAAAATGGTATTTTAAAATTTACCTGAATTCGTAATTTGGATACTCATATTTCTAAAGCTAATAAAGTTAGATATACTTAATGTGGTATTTTTAAAAAGCTTCTTTAAAGATCTTTTATTGGTGATATTGGTGATCATATATAGAATAGGACAAAAAGAATATATTTTTTTGATGACACCTCCTTACATTATACACAATATATCACCATTAAACAGATGTTTAAAAACCTCTAAGAAAAAACGCATAGTATAGTATATCTAACCATATTAGTTTTAGAAATATGGCCATCAAAATCGAGTAATTAGGTAATTTTTAAGGACCGCCATTTTGTAGTAGGTAAAAGTATTAACTTTAGGTTTGTTCCAGCAGGCTGTCAGAAATGTTTGCAACCGTTCGGATTCTGCGCACGTCAAATTTGTCGTTCCAGCAGCGCCATGTTTGTAACATTATACAATTTTTTGTTGTTCCGGCAGTAGTTTTAAGATGTTGGAAACTGTTTGAAAAGTTTGCAAACTTTCTTCAAACATTACTGACAAATTTTTGACATAACCTAACTTGTATTGACGTATAAGCAGTATGCACGCCATGTTTATTTTTCGTTCCAGCAAAAAACTGTTGCCAACATTTCTGACTAATGTTTATAACAATTTCTGCGTTTTACGATTGTTGCAAACATGTTTTTGTAAAACACGTTCCCCCTCAACAAATATCTTGACGTGTTTTGGCGATTTTCTTAAGTCTGTTTCTCAATAACTTGAGTGGTAAATTTTTAAATGAACCTCCTGTAGAAGAAGATAGAAGAATAGAAGGTTACACATTTTATTTAACAGTATACTGTCATCTAATATATTAAGTAAAAACAAACAAAGAGTAAGTTACACATCCTGTGTCCCCGGTATACAACTTATTTTTGCTTTGTTTAAAAAGCATTTTTTAATAATTTTTAGTTTCAACATAACTAATTATTTGACCAAAAATTATTGTTAAATTCTTAATTATTTTTTAGAGGGGAAAAGTATATGTTAAAACACTTTTTCTGTGTGATAGGTATAAGAAAATAAAAAAACGAACATTCTGCATGATAGAAATTCAACCACCACAATGTAAGCTCCAAATTGCTTGACAAAAAGTTCTCATATACAATTTCTATTTGTTTCAGGTTTCAAGGCACCCGCCGCGAAGAGGTTAGCGAACGGTGTTTCCCCTAGAAATAAATTGTCGCCTAGCAGTCGAAAATCGCCAAGGAATAGAGTGTCACCTAGGAACAATGAGAATAAATTGTTTTCTCGAAAACAGCCGATTAGACTGGATACAGCTAAAGCCATAATAAATGTTAAAAAAGTAGGTGTAGTAGATAACTTTTTTTTTGTATTTATTTCAAAATATTGCACTACGAATTCTAAATAGTGAAGCAAAAAGTGACAACAAAAAATACAAGAGAAAGGTGTAAGTATGTATGTTAGGAGCGTTAGGCGACGGCTATGATACCAAGCGTCAGCGGCCAGCGGAGAGCGGAAAATGTGAGAGCGCTGCGTTTGATCTTTATGGTAGCATAAAAGAATTTGTATTTTTAAATCAGGCGGCTGCAATATACCTGAGCAAAAAGCCCTGCCGCTGCCGCTCGAAACAAAAAAGTATTATCCGCGGAGTGTTTTTAATGCTCGACGCTTCCGCTTGTTATCGTAGCCGAGGCCTTATGGGTTTATGGCAATTCAAGATCTACGCACGCTGTCCAATAAGTACTTATCTTACTACCGGATGGCGCCACTATCAAAAGAATAATTTACTATAGTCTAAGGTATTTTAGTCCCTGGGCCAGTAAAAATAGTTTCAGTAACGTAAGCCGTAAAACTTAAGACTTAAGCGTTAAGACGTAAAGAGTAGGCAGTAATAACAAATCAATTTATAGTTCCTTAATTCAAAGAATCTCCTTACGGTATTTTAGGTTATGAATATTGTTGTCATTTTTATAAATGTATTTAAAAAATATAATTTAGGTAGATTGGTTCTTTGCTGTTCACAAAAGACATCAACGACAACAAAAATAAAATTTGATATAAAATGGCCCATAAATAACCAAAAATGTAAACATGAAGCTGCCGATTATCAGCAAAAATGACCGATGACAACAGAGCCGTAAGACTTAAGTCATAATAAATGAAAATGAACCATTTCTTACTTCTTACGTCTTACGGCTTATTTCTTACTGCTTAAGTTTTTGCACTATAAATTATCAGGTTACTTGTCACATGTTCATTTTTCTTACGACTTAACGTTAAGTCTTAAGTCTTACGTTACTGAAACTATTAATCAGGCTTTACAGCTATGAAACTATAAGGCTCAAACACATGTTTCGGTCATGTCCATGGGTCCTATGCTTTTCGTGACTGTTACCCTTACGATTTATGGCACAATGTTTAAAAATTCCATGTAAAACATTGTGGTAGACTTGTCAAAAAAAAGTGACGCGTTCGCCCAGTCTGACACACGAAACATTTGAAATTGACAGGCTGGGTTAAAAAGCCGCTTCCATATATGGCGATATGAATATTCGTGGTAGACTCGTTAAAAGGAACCCCTCTGGCCCAGGGACTATGACATTTGCGGCCACAGAAGCGTTTTTCTAGACCGAAGTGCCACTTCAAGGTATACCACTGCTGTTTCATGTCCGTGTTGAACCACTCTGGGGCGATTTGCTAAACGTCGCAGTGTTTGTCCAGTGAATGCCACACGATCAGTATAGTTCCTCCACTCACGGTTCCCAACAGAGAAACTCGTGGTTCCGCGCGTATGCATCCCTATACGGTCCAACTGGACAGTCCCCGAACTTCCCACTTTGTTCGTTCTTTTATCCCTAGAGTTTCTAGAATGTGGAACCTGCTTCCCGCGGAGGTCTTTCCTTCGGCCCCCAAATCTTCAAGTATTTGTCCCGTGTCAACAAACTCCCTCTTACCTCGCTTAAGACACCCACGGTACGTTAGTATTTAGGCTTATAGCCTTCGTGGTTTGTCCAAAGATAAAAAAACGATCAGAAAATACATGACGCAATTCTCTTCAATCAAAACCACTAACCGATTATTTTTGTCAAAGAACTGTCACAATTATTTTACGTTGTTGCGTAGTATAGTGATTCATTTCCATTTATTTTCGAATATTCTACTTCTGTTTAGTTTACAAATATCAAAGTTGCAATGGCATACAATACCTTTGTAAAATCGAACATCAGTAGGGTAAAGACTTTCGTGCCACCTATTAAACTTTACAAGACTTAAAAAATTACCGTTAACGTAGTAATCTATACTTTGGGTACTTTAAATTGAGAAAAATACCTAGTAAGTTACTATGGTTACTGACTTTTACACCAATAAATAGTTATTTTTGTACCAAGGGCTTAAAATAGCACTTTTACGCCCGCGGCTGAAAGTTGTTGCCCCAATCAGCTGTGGGCGTAAAAGTGCTTTACGCCAGAGGTGCAAACAATATTTTTGTATGACTGAAATTAATTAATGTTTCAAATTGTAATCAGTATACTTTTAACAGATGTTTAATTAAATAAATGGTTGTTTTACCAAAAAAAAACCGGGCATTATTCAATTTTATTATTGTTTTATAAATTTATTAATGCGGGCGTTTTTGATACTTTTTGCCCTAGGGAGTAAAAGTGATATTTTACGCCTTCATTTATAAATGCGGGCGTTTTTAATAATTTTACAAATGGGAGCGTAAAATTGTATTTTACGCCCGGTCGTACAAAAATACATTTTTTTTAAGTAACTTGTGTTACTACATACTTGTTCGGGTATTTTTCTCAATTTAAAAAGCCCAAAGTATAATAATTAAAAAATTTAAATATTTTTTTGTTTTGTTTTAGATGCTGCCAAGACAGTGATGGACCGACCGCGATTTAGAAGTTAAAAAATGGTAATATATACTTTTTATTTATACAGTGTGTCTCAGGATAGGTGTTCAAGATGACAGATAATCCAAAATTTTTGAATTTTAAATCAGCATTTTGGGAAAACTGGTCGCTTGGTCCAAAACTAAGAAAAACGAAACTACTCCTGTTGGTAATATACAGAGCGAGTTATAACTAAAAATATTAAAAATGACCTAGGGCAAAGTTCTTGTATTTATAAAAATGAAAAAATATTTTATTAGTAAATGTTGTAGAGAATTGAATTTTATGTAGAAATTTAAAGATAAAGCATTAAAGTAAAAAAATTACATTAAGCATTAAAACTTAATTACTAGTAGAGAAGGAGCAAAATTTAAAAGGAAATCAAAATAATTTAAAGATTTTCATAAAATTTGCTTTGTGGCGTCGAATATTTAAGTATTAAAACACAGATAAAAAAATTTACAAAGGAATTGTTTCCTTTACCGTTTCAACTTCAAATTTATTTTGACATAAAATTTAATGTTCTACAACATATATATATATATATACTCATGAAATTTTGTTCTATTTTTAAAAATAAAAATACTTCACTCTAGGTCATTTTTTATATTTTTAGTTAAAACTCGCCTTGTATATAACCAATCGGAGTAAACTTTCGTATTTCTTAGTTTTGGACCATGCAGGCGGTTTCCTTAAAATGGCGATTTAAAAATTCAAAATGTTGGTCTATTTTTTACTTGTAACACATATCCTGAGACACACTGCATAAAAAGAATTTAACATGGTGTAAATAACTCGTTTGGTACAACAATAACGGCCTTAGTGTACTCCCAACCAATTGATTCTGGATTGGAACCAAGTGTCAGACCAAGAACCCACTGTTCTTTTATTAGTTAGAAAAATATATCATTATTATTACTAAAATAAATATAACTCTGTCTTTATAGAGTAAGAGCCCGTGAGCGTTAGACCTTTGTTATTTTTTAAAAGCTGAAAGTTTGTCACGGCATGCCCCCAACATAGGTAGAAGCAGTGGTAGACTATGAAGTTTTTCTTATAGTGGCTTTGACAGGTACCAGGTACTAAAGGCTAACGAATTAAAACTTAACTTTTGTCATTTTGTCAAAGCTGACTTTTAGATATGTTACTTGGGTACCTATTAGAAGATGTTTACTTAGTCCCCAGACAGTTTTGGCAGTTCCAACCTCTTGGCAGACATACATTTTGGGGTGGCCCCAAGGTCTAAGGAAGTCCAATATTTCTGTTATTTAACAAGATATAATAAAAAGTATTTTATTAGAGTTGTGGGGTTTCCAAATAGCCATGTCCTTAAAATATTTTAAAGTACACAATTTGTCCCAAAAAATAATTTAAAAACAGTACACCTTACAGCAATAACTTTTTCAGATACTTTGTATACATGGAAATATTTTTAGGACATGCCTGCTTGGCAACCCTATAACTCTTATTTAAGACTTTTGTCATAACTTGTTAAATAACATAAATATTGGACCATTGGGCCACCCCAAAATGTTTGTCTGCCAAGGGGTTGAAACTGCCAAAAATAACAGGCGACTAATCTAATAGGTACTCAAGTAACATCCAAAAATGACGAAAGTTAGGTTTGAATTTATTAACCTTGGGTACCTGGTACCTGTCAAAGCCACTATGACTTAAGCCCCCACAGACTACGATCTTTTTCATCCATTCGTATCGCTGTGAGTCTAATCGACGAGCTGAATAGATAGTCTGTGGCCTAAAACCGCCGGGTGGAACCGTCGGTTTAAATATCTGCCGAATCTTGATTTTCGACACGCCGAGACGAACGGTCCGCACTAAACCGATAATGTGTGGGGATCCCGTTCTAACTTGTCGGTTTTTTCAGTAGCGTGCATAATTTTAATAGCGTTTTGTTGTTTCTATTGAGTTCTCTTTCTCTTGAAAATATGGACCAAACAATTTCTAATTGAGTTTATTGAATTATATAGGAAGTTTCCTTGTTTATGGAAAATTAAATCTGAAGAGTATCGAAATAAAAACAAAAGAAACCGAGCGTATGAGGAATTATTGCAAAAGATGAAGGAAAACGACATCAATGCAACTATTTTGTTATGACTAGTTATGACTAACCTGGATATTAATTATAAATTGCGGTTATATAGAGTGATTAAAATTTGACCGTCAAGAGATACGTGGTGGATTAAATTTAGGGTAGAGTTGCTCATTTATGTAACAAAAAGAAAACCGGCATTAATATAATTTTAATATTTCGAGTGTTTACCAAGATATTGAAAAGAAAGTTAAATTTCTCAAAATCGTATTTTTTAGTGCCGAATTTAAATTACCCTGTATGAAATAGATTACAAACAAAAAATGCACCATTTCAGTGGGTAATTACCCTCAAATATTCTTTTTTAAACTGCGTAAATCGCAGAACATGTTTCGGGAATAATTTTGCCTAAAGATGGACTGAAATTGCTGATGAAAATTTCAGATCTTCGTAACTTCTACCGGTAGCCAAAAATCGCAATGTTACGATAAGTCTTTCATGAGCGGGAATTGCTTCTCGTAAGTGCGCATTTCTCTTAATTATTAGAGGAGTAACTAATTTTAACAACTCCAAATATGTTTCCTCGTCCATCCGCAAACAATTAAACCAATCCCCTGGTTGAAGTTTCAGTTCGTTTAATAAATTAACATGGGAAAAATTACGTCTTTTTGCAGCCATTGTTTTACCCATATAGAACGATTTTTTCTCTTTTTTTTTAACGATAAATGTTGCGGCCGCTACCACTGCTAATAATTGCGTACGATTCATAGTGTTGTTTGAAATAAACTGCTAGCTGAGTGCGTAGTCTTTGGGCAGTACTGACCGGCGATGCAACACGACGTGTCAACTCGCCACGATACGAATGGACGAAAAAGATCGTAGTCTATGAGGGGCTTTATACTTGAGAGCATAGCGAGCCAAACTTTTAGCATTTACAAAATAACGTAAAGTCTGCCGCTCCCGGGATCTTAAGCTATTTAAAATTATCTGCTAAATGGTACTAACCTTTCTGACTTCCCATGTTATATGCTACGTCATTCAAATGCGTAGTAGACAACTAAAAACCATCCGTGGAAATAAACTAATACTATTGTTTTTTAGTTGAATTTTGGTAAAACATTGCTTGCCATGATACCATGACGAACCAAGACTTGAAACCCATGTATTATACTCTGCAATATAATTTATATGTCTGTGTATTTATGTTAGTTTTGAAATTTTTATTTAAATTAAAATAAAATTTTATTTGTATCTTATAAGTGTATTATACCGTTTAAATGTGTTCTTTTAGCTGTGCTTTTAAAAAATAATAAATTTTTGTATATTTTTAACCTGTTTTTCTTATACCGGTTCAACTAAATAACTTAACACATAGGCAATGTGAGGAAAAGAAACAGTCTAATTTGAATACCAGCATGTAAACATTTCTGAATTGATTAGTCACATACATCCTTTATTGTTGCTTTACTGGCCGATATCCCAGTACCTTGCTTAACCAGTATGTTTCCTACCTCTAATCAAAACTAACCGCTAATCTTACTATAAGATTTATTAGTATCTTATCTTATTTTAGCAAACGGATCAGGGGCCAATTAATTAACTTCTTTTTGTCTAGGTTTAAAAAAATTATATTTTAATGCACTTTTTAAAAAATATTTGTTTAAAATAATAGGTAAATAATGGCTTAATTGTAATATGCAAAGAGCAGAGCACTTTAAACAGTAACGTCAGTTTTAATGGTAAAACTAGAAAATTCCACTTTACGTATGTCTTCTGTATACATAACCACAACACCTGGCTCAGAAGGCAGAAATCACTACCAAGAGTACTATCTTGTCAATTATTAAGTCGGTGACTAGCTGTCTGATAGAACATAGTTTATTTTTGTTTCTTTTGATGCTCAAAGTAAACTTTAAATTAAATCCAATTTAAAACACCAGTATTTATTAAAAATATTAATTACTTACTTCAATTATCCAAGTTACTGGTTGTCCAAGGGACACTGTTTGTCCAAGGGACATTTTTTTAAACTGTCTTGATACTAACCAGAACATATAGTTTATTTTTATTATTATTTTTTGATGCTCAAAGTAAAATTTATTTCAGATATTACGATCTAGAGCACCATAATTTATTAAAAATGTATTACTTCCTTACGTATTTATCTGCTGCTTTCCCGAGGGACACACGTTAAAGCCACACAATCTCTTTTACGAAACTTGGTCTTCTGAAGAGGGCAGTTATGATAGAAATTCGTGTGTCGCAATCATTTACTAAGAGTACCCACTTACCGACAGTAGTAGTGGTAGGGGAGCCCAAGAGGGGATTTCTGAAGTTACTACAGCGCGTCAGAAAAGTATACCGGAGGATACCCCATTAAATACCTCCACCAAATATGAGCCCCGTATACAGGGGCGATCGTAAAAATAAAAATATAACCATCAAAAAGTGTCGTGCGCGTCAGATTAAGATAGGGTGAGTTAATTACATGCTAAAGAGTGTATATTTCAGTTATCTGGCAAACTGAGAGTGACGTAAAGAAAGCGGAGGGCTACAAAGTTGTAAAAAGCACCGTCATTTTGTCATGCTCGAGCGTGGTTATTTTTTTAATTTTGAAGAAAATTCCACAACACTGTTTTTTGACCAATCAAAAGTGTAGTTTTGGTTGCATTACCGTGACAACACAAGTATTTATCGGATTTTTTTCTCCTGTCTGGGGTATCCTGGAGCAAATTATAGTGGAAATTTTTGACATAATCATTGAATTTGTTTTAACGTCATGTCTGTCATTCATATACGTAATTAAAAAAATGTCATTTTGTGCCAGTTGTAGTATTTCAGACATAACATAATATAAAATAATGTAAGGTTTTAAGACTCTAAATGACAATTTTATACAACTACAGTTAGTAAAATAATATCATAAGACTGAAGTACTAGACATAAGTGAAGAGCAAACGAAAGCAAGGTATGGGTCCAAAAAATTAAAATAAACTTTTTTACCAACTGTAGTAATATAAGGTATATATAATATAAAAGAATAAACAATGATAAGCTCTAAAATTACATATATTTGCAACTACAATTGGTAAAATGGAAAATATTTATTTTATAGTAAAATTGTAAAGCTCGTGTCAAAGTTAAAAATATTAATTTAAAAGAGTATTATTTAACACAAACTTGGTGTGAAATTTTCTTACCGAATACCACACGTGCTTAAATTTTCGCCTGCGGCTCGGGATTTTTCAAAATATTCGTGGCTTTGAAAAAATTTCCGGAAATTAGTTTGAGCACTAGTGGTATTACAACTGAAAATAATTTAAAGATAACGAAAAATATATATTTTATTGCGATTTAAACGATTTTTCCAAGCCGAAATAATAAAAATATTATTTTGACAGACTTAAAAGTCCATAGCCGCCTAACGCCCCAATGAAAAGGTATATTATATAACATTTTTTTTATCATCTAGCCTTTGCTACCTAATAGGTCTTTATGACGCTCGAGTAACTGCAAATTTAGCATCTTGGGCTCCCCTACTATAGTAGTAGAGTACCCACTACACCATTCATATTTTGATTTTAAAAATTATAGCGGTTGTCCGAGGGATCTACGGTGCGAAAGACTTTTCTGGTACCAAATATACAGGGTGTTTTAAAAATCATACGTCATCGTTCGGGGAGAAGTTCCTTATGCAAAAATAAGAAAAAATTCTTATAAACATGGGTCCGAAAACGCCTCTTTTTCGAGATACAGGGTGTTAAAGTTTAATTGATTTTACTTTTATTTTTAATAATTTAAAAACCACGTAACCAACACCACACAAAATTTTTAAAGGAGTTTCTAAAAACAGCATATTTCTTCTTATTAAGTGGCATAAGTTAATGTTTAAAATTGCAGTTAATTAAACAGAAGCGTTTTTGAGTAATATGGAATTATTGATACTATTGTTGCATGGGGACATAAAGTATATTTATAAAACTAACTTAAAGAACTATTAAAAAGCAATAAATTTAAGAAATAATAAGAGTAAGTAGGTATTACTTACCGATTTGTTTTAATTAAAATTAATAAAATAGTGACTAATAAAACACTTGAACTTACATACAGAATCAGCCAGTCAGAATCGTAAGAACGCAAAGTGTGAAAAGGAGATGGTCTATAACGCTCATGCCAACATGTAAAACATTTCGGATTGGATGACTAATCGTGTATGGTTTGTTATAGCATTACTGGCCGATATACCTTTAAATATGGCTGATACAGTATTGTATTTTATATTTTTTACTGGGAACAGAGCGATTTTGTGCTTGGACAAATAAAAGTTCGTTGACCCTTAGCATTTTAGGTATAGTTTTAGAAAAATTATGGAATTAGTCTATTAGAGTACCCATAGTAAACAGTCATAAGGGTATCTCATTAAAATTACTTATTACTATTGTATTATGTTTATTTTATCATAATTTTATAAAAATACTTTATGATCACATTATCAAAACCAATGTACAGGCTGGGCCAAATTCGACGCTTTTGATAGAAAACTCATGTTTCTGTACTTTTTACAAAAAAATAGCCAAATTTACTGAGTTAAAACCGCAATTCGCTATCTTGCGTCGTTTACTCGCTACAGCGTGTTTCCTAATTTCTTGCGTTTTTAAATCCTTTATAACTTTTTTATTTTTAAATATTTTTTAATTCTGTAAAAACATTTCTACAGCCATTTTTGATGCAGATTGCAGATATAATTTAAGTTTTTTTCTAGGGTTGTGCATTTTAATTTTTTTATTTATTTTTGGAAATCTTAATTGGAACACCCTGTATTTTTTTACTATTAAACTGGTTAAAAAATTACCTTTTTAAACATGTGTCACACTGTATATTTCTTCTCAGTCGTTTCTGAGATATTGCATATTTTGTCATTTATAACTGATATTGGTTAGATAGTAGGCCATGAAAAAAGTAATTTTGTTTTACTTTAAACAATCTTGTTATAACTTTTGTTTTTTATGGACTGCAATGAAGGGAAACCATTTTTATTAATAATTTAACAACGCAAATAAGGGCAAATATAACCCTATTTTATAAGTATTTTAAATTATTTTTTAATATTATGCCCTAAAAACATGTTGATCAGGTTTTCTTAATACGTAATATTTCATGTAAAAAACAAACATTATTTTTTGTATACAGGTAAGTAAAGATGGTCATGAAAAACAAACACAAGCTAAATTTAACCCTTTTAGCGTTTGTTTTCCATGGATATCTTTAATTAACTAAAATTTAAAAAATAATTGTTTTTGTTACATTAATATCAACAAATTGGAGTCGTATAGCGGGATGAGGGCACGACTCCAATTTGTTTTTCGAAAGGGTGCTATAAACTAAACTATTAAATATTAACGTTTTTATAAAGCCTGATTAAAAAGTTTCTTGGGCAAAATATTAACAATATAATTTAAAATAACAAAAATATGATTATCTTTTACACCTATTTGCGTTAATAAATTATTAATAAAAATGGTTTTCCGTCATTGCAGTCAATAATAAACAAAATTTATCAGAAGGATTACAATTACATTTTTTTTCATGGCCTACTCTCTAACCAATATCGGTCATAAATAAGAAAATATGCAATATCTCCGAAGCGGCTGAGAAGAAATATAAAGTGTAACAAATTTTTGAAACCATTTTAACCATTTTAATAGTGAAAAATATACAGGGTGTTCCATTTAAAATTTCCAAAAATGAATGAATAAGTTAAAAATGTGCCACCCTGGAGAAAAACTAAAATCATACCTGCAATCTGCATAAAAAGTTGCTGTAGAAGCTACAGAATTAAAAAATATTTAAAAATAAAAAGTTATAAAAGATAAAAGAAAACGCCAAAAATTAAGAAACACGCTGTAGCGAATAAACGAAGCAAGATAGCGAATTGCGGTTTTCACTAGTAAATTTGGCTTAAAATTTGAGCCTCGCAAATGGGGGTCAGGTTTTTGTAAAACATACAGCAACATGAGTTTCCTATTAAAAGCGTCGAATTTGGTCCACCCTGTACAGGGTCGGCCATATTCAACGGTTTTGCACAGACCCCATTTGCCATGATGAAATTTTAAGCCAAATACTGGTGAAACCTGCGATTCGTTATCTTGCGTTTTCTTTAATTGTTGCTAACTTTTTTTATAATTTTTTTTAACCTATTTTTACGGCTACTTTTTATGCAGATTGCAAAAAATTATATCTTTTTTGTGATAATGCATTTTCGGTTTATTTATGTTTTTTATAATTTTAAATGGGTTACCCTCTATATTTTTTCATTGTTAAAATTGTCCATAACCTGTATAAAACTTTCCATTTCTTTTAAGCTGTTTCTGATATATTCCTTATTTTTTCATATTTATAAGTATTAGTTGGTAGAAAGTATGCCATGAAAATACATAGTAATCACGTTTTACTTTAGACAATCCTAATTTAATTTTCGCACTTTATTGACTGTTAAGCGAAAAACCATTTGTGTTAAGAATTTATTGACCCAAAGAAGTCTTAAGAATAATCCTATTTTAAAAATAAACTAGTATATTGTTTCGTATGACCTCGTATAAAAACACGTGTCCTCGTTTTTATACCTTTATTAACAATGGAACGTAACCATGGTTACAACAACGACAAATCTTAACTTGTCAATGTCTCAAAGTTTACACCACAAAAGTTAAATCTATACTACTCCTCCCAAGGTTTCCATTGCCCTTTAATAGTAGCTTAGGAAAATCTAGAGCATTCCAGAAATATCCGGCAAAATCTATAGTACAGGATGGAATAAAAGTTCTCAAAGGATAATCGAGTGGTTTCGAAAATTTTCGGGAGTGATGAAAGAACTTGGAAAAACTAGGGTAATTTATTCAAATAAAATATTAAACTCAATTAAAAGTCCTAACTTTATACAATTCTATAAACAGAAAACACTTATTTTTAATGTTCGGAACAATATACTGTTTGATGTTTTACCCTAAGAAAATTTTGATCAGGTTGTTTATTTTTTATTTAATAGAAAACAATTATTGTTTTGTATATAGATAAGTTAAAGATGATCATGAAAAACAAACGCATGTTCAAGCTAAGCCTTTTGGCAAGAAACTTTTGTTTGTTTGCCATGGTCATTTGTACTCTTAACTGCATACGTAAAAATAGCTTTTGCCCGTTTAATTAAATATTAACGTGTAAAGAAATCCTGATCAAAAAGTTCTTAAGGTTAAATATCAATAAAATAAATTAGTTTATTTATTCTTTCTTCTAATTGCTTTAAGTAAAACATTACTTTTTTGCCACCTACTTTCAATCAAGTAACACTAATAAATGACAAAATATGCAATATTTTGCTTGAAAAAAAATACAAAGTGAAAACTAATAAAATGTGCAGGATGTCCGATTTAAAAATTAAAAAAAATCAAGAGGTAAATCCAAAATGCGTCACCTCGAAAAAAATAAAAAAACGTATCTGTAATCTGCATAAAAATTTTCTGTAAAAATGTTTTTACCGTTTAAAAAATCTCTATAAATAAAAAAGTTTTAAAAGAATAAAGGAAACGCAAGAAACTAAAAAACACGCTGTAACGATCCGAGATAGCAATTTTCTGTTTTCACCAGTAAGTTTGTATTGCCATTTCAGCCTCAATTTTCTTTAAAAAGCGTCGATTTTGGCCCACCTTGTACACATCCGTATATTTACAATAAAATTTCTTAACAACAATCTAAACTAATATAGACAATTGTCACACCTGCATATGGATATAAACTACAAGAAAACTCCACCCTATGGTAACTCTACTTCGTTTGGTATCTCTTTTGCTATATCTAGCCACTGATGATGACGTATAAATAGGAAGCGTGATCTGTACATTCCTTTTTAAATTAAGGTTATAGAGCTTAGTATATGTCACGTATTTAACAAGCATTACAATAATTTACAATTTTTAGCCAATTAACTACTATTTAAGTGATTGTAGATATTAAGGGATTTTCGAAGCATTTCTTCCACCGACATAATGGTGGATGGTTCTTGTAGTCTAGCTCTTACAACAGGAGTTAATCTCGCTCTATCTAGTACCACCAGAAATCCTACGACAATTATTGCAAACAAGACAGCTGCTCCTAAAAGTAAAAAAAATATATTGATAACCTGCATGTTTAAAATCACACAAAATTTTAAGATTTTGTAGAGATACTTTAAACTTGACAACACCGTATCGAAGTTTTTTTAATCAAAGTGAGACTAGGACCCACACCAAATATACGATGTGTTATAATTTACGATAAAAAAATGGAATATTTCTGAGCTAGTTCTATAAAAAATAGACAAAATTTTTGGGTGTGGTAATAGATGATATTCTTTCATGGGAGCATCATGTTGAGTACGTCAAAGAGAAATTAAACTCAGTTTGCTACAGCCTTCGAGTCTTAGCCGAATACACAGATGTTCGAACGAAAAGAGTGATTTATCATGCAGATTTTGAAAGTCACATTCGATATTGCATAGTCTTGTATGGAAATTGTAGAGACATAGACAGATTGTTTATCTGCCACAAAAGAGTGATAAGGCTTATGTTTGGGATGCATTTTAGAGAGTCGTACAGAGGTAAATTTAGGGAAAATAGACTGTTGACTGTGACTGCAATTTTCATACAGGAATGTATATTATTTTTGTATAAGAACTGAAACTTATTCCAGAGCAGCTCCCCACCAAATGTATATTCGTCCAGAAGTATTAACTATATCTATCCTAGACATAGATTAACAATGACTGAAAATGCGGCATATTATAATTGTATAAAATTATTTAATCATTTGCCCATGAACATAAAGACAATTGACAATATTAATATGTTAAAAAAAAAACTGTTTAAGTTGTTAGTAACTATTGAACCCTATACTATTGCTGAATATTTTGAATATGTCAGAAATTTGTAGATATAAGAAAATTGTTATTTTTTGTGGGTGGTATGGCAGTACTACTGTATGATTTTTTATTGACGTTATTTCCTTTTATGTTTTAAATTTACGGTGGAACATACTTTTGAAATAAAGAATGTTTATTATTATTATTATTCCTTGCAACCCCTGCTGATAAAAGGTGTTGGAACTTGGAACATCTAGTAGTGTAAGGAGGCACATGCAACGGAATAAGTGACAAAAATGCAAAATTTTGTACAGATAAAAAAGTGCATGCAATTTTTTTCTTCTTGACAGAGTATGCAGACATGCAAGTCTTCTTATAGTACAGGTATTGCAAAAATGTGTTCTGTGTTCTTTCAATTGCGTTACTGTGACACTGGTAGTACGGACACACAACCGAACAGTATTCTAATATACTGCGGACATATGAAAAAATAGGACCTTGACATAATTAGTATTTCTAAACTTACAAATGTTTCTTACTACAAAACCGTTCAGGCCCATAGCCCTACCCACAATATCTTCTACATGTCTGTTAAATGAAAGGTCACTCTCAAACAAAACCCCCAAATCCTTTACTTCCTCAACTCTTGTAAGAATTGACCCATATATTTTATATGGAAATATAATTGGATGTTTTTTCTTTCTAGGTATCTGCCATGCTACTACATTTCCCAATGTTAAAGCTTATTTTTTTGGACCATTTAAAAATTTTATTTATGGAATTTTATAGACGTTTCCCATCTTGGTCATCCCGGAGTTCAGCATATATTTTTAGATCATCAGCAAACAACAAACATGGTACCTCAGTAACTTTAGATATGCTGTTAATAACCATTGAAAAAAGAAGAGGTTTAAGATTAAATCCCTGTGATTTGCCAGATGTAGCATAATACGGTCTTCAATAATGGCCCATAACACATACACGTTGAGTCCTATTATGTAAATATGATTTAAAAAATTCAACAGAGTCGTGAAATCCAAACTCATTCCGAAGTTTGCTCAATAATATGGCATGCAACACCCTATCAAACGCCTTTGCCAAGTATGTGTGTGTTGTTATATTAAATCGGTAAATTATTAAATAAATAATAGTTTAAAAAACTAAAAACACGCTTTTATATGCAACCGAACTAAAAATTAGAAAATAATTTTTCATTACAAAGAGTTTGTATTACAGTAATAAAGGTTAAACAATGAATCATAATTATATACCTCAAAATAGAATTATAATAAAATTTAAGATAATAACAGAATAATTCACTTCAGAGTAAGAAGCGTGGGGCGCATTTTACTATTTTTTCATAACTTTTCCCTCATAGATAATTTACATATGAAATAATTATAACATTTAATATATTAAGCACCCACGCTTTTATTCTGAAGTGAATTATTCTGTTATCTTAAATTTTATTATAATTCTATTTTGAGGTATATAATTATGCTTCATTGTTTGACCTTTTATTACTGTAATACAAACTCTTTATAATGAAAAATTATTTTCTAATTTTTTGTTCGGTTGCATATAAGAGCGTGTTTTTTTAGTTTTTTTAAACTATTATTTATTTTTCATTTTTAGTTCGATATATCAATTAGTTTTCTGCAGACATGTGATATTGAAATGTTTCACGAACTATTTCGTAATCTAATCATTTCATTTAAAGCTTCACTGTTGCATGGGGTTTCAGAACGCAACTACTTCGAACAAGTTTCTGTCAGCCTTATGCTGAGAGTACGTTCGAAACTGCACGCATGCGCAGATCGCGCACTAGCTCTTTCTCTGTTACTCTCCTACAGAAAATCTATAAAGGAATTTATTTATCCTGGCGATCCTAATCAGGATAACGGGATACTGTTTGCAGATTATTGCATTGTCATGGGTCCTTGATTCGTGTGCAAGGTTTCAAAGAAATCGAATCGCTGGAAGTTGGTGAAAATTAAGCTTAAAGATTCCGTTACATACATACATACATACATACATACATACATACATACATACATACATACATACATACATACATAGAACCCAAGATAATAAAAGCGGGTTAAAAAAGAACACGGGAAACGAAAAAGTTAAAAGAATGTTAATTAAAAGAAAAACATACTAGAGAGTTCTTACCTAAAAGAACCAACTGTAGAACATAATGTGGCATCATATGGTGTCCATTAGTTGTTATAATTTCACAGTGATGATGAGGAGCTGAATAATGAGGATAGTGGGGTTCTCTTTTATCGGCTAAATAGGACATCATATCAGCTATGTTATACATTTTTCTATTTTTTCTAACCATATCTAAAAACAGTAATTCTTTACTTATCGGACTACAAGCCGATTTAAAGAATTTTTAGTAGGCAACGTTTTGTTCTAAAGATATTTATCATCAAACTTAACTGGAAAACTATCTTAAATTCACCACATTCCCCCTTCTTTTTGCACGCAATTCTGAGTTTTCTGCTTAATTGGCGGCGCCATGGCTACTACGATTAAAAGTAAAGCTTTGCAATTTTATGGAAAAAGGGGGTAAAATAAGTAGAAAAATTAATTAAATATTGGGTGACAATTTAGCTTTTAATAAAGGAATGTTAACAAAAATAAGGGCAAATATAGTAAAACAAAGAAAAATTCGCTTTTTAAGTTTGATGATGAATTTCTTAAAATCAAAACGTTGCTGACTAAAAATTATTTCATATTCGTAATCAGCGCCCCAAAAAAACCGTATGCCAAAAATCATCGACGTGATGTCCAATGAGTATACCAGAAACTTTCCAAAGTCTATATTTTGTTTTATTGCAAATAAAAATTGTTAAAACTGACCTTTTATGGGAGTCTCAGGTGACCATTTAAAAACTATTAAACTGCATTATGAAACTTTATTCAGTTTCATCATGTTATAACTTATATTGTCTTAAAAATACTGAATTATTGGGTCTCAAAAAGGTAAAGCTACATGGCTTATTACTATTTTTCCATGCTTGTCAATCAACATATTCTAAAAACTTTACACTACCTGGTTCTATTATACTGTCGTCTCAATTTTTTGACAGTTTAATTATGGTAATTTGATAATATTAGGTCAGTGCGTTTTTAATTATCTGTTTTCGGTAGTGCGTAGAGCACGAGAATTATACAGCGTGTCCAGAAAATACGCGTTCAAAATTTTATAACCTTGAGCTAGGGCTTGCTTCATTTATTCTATACAGACTGTCCACGGATAGGGTTACATATGGACCAAAAATTTCATTAAAAAAATCATTGTTCATAAAAATTTTAGCTTCTAAAAAACTAGGATTTACGAAAGAGAAAATATAAATTTTGTATACAGGGTTCGCAAAAACTTAAAAAACATGATTTTTCTCCAAGAGTAAAAGTAAAGTACCTTGGTTTTTTATTTTTAAACAAATTGTCACTTAGAAAACTTATTTAGAATAGCAGTTTGAATGACTTTATTATTGTTACAGGGGTATCAAAAAGTTTCATTAAACTGATTTTGGAGTTATCAACAATTATTATTATTTTAAATTTTTATAATTAAATGACTTAAAAAATACTCATAATTTGCTTTTCAAACATCTGCTTTCTCCAGATTCCTACACAACATAATTTTTCATCCGTAAACGAATGTGATCAAGGCGTTTTCGCCAAAGTATGAATGTCCAATAAAATTTTGAATAATTATTTTATTATTACAAACCTCATTCTAAAAAAATTTCCTTATGAAGTTTCATAAAAAATAATAAATAATAGAAACTTGGAATAAAAAAAAACATGTTTATTAAGTTTTTGAGAACCCTGTATACAAAGTCAACATTCTCTCTTCGTGAATCCCATTTTTTAACAAGCAAAATTTTTGTAAAGAATGACTTTTTTCGAGAAATGAAATTTTTGGTCAATTTGTCCTCTTGTTAACCCCATACGTGGACAGTCTCTAGAAAACAACCGACATGAAAAATATTGTTTTTGACTAATTTCTTGAAAACGTACTATTATAAAGCTATACATCAGGTAAGTCGAAAGGTTTACTGCCATTGTGTGGAAAAGAAACGGTCTAGCGCGTGTAGAATACCAACAGGTCGAGATTAAATAAATAAATCCGGCATGTAAAAAAGGTGACAAAATTTATATTTTTAAACAACTTAAATGTATACAGGGTGCGTTTTTAATTACTTACAATGTCTATATTTTATAAACCAAAGAAAATATCAAGAAATAAAAAATTATAATTTTTATGAAACCCGGGGGAATATAAATGACGTATTTTTTAAAACACCTTCATTAACCCCTTAAGCTGCAACCCCAGTCACCTAAAAATCGTTAATGGCAACACCCCTTTCGTGGCACCTCTCTGGAAAGCTTATAAAAAATGCTTTTGATTGGTCATAAAAAAGTTGGAGTAACTAAACTCTGTACTTGGCTCTCTAGTTATCTATCTATCTGATCGACGTATATCAGTTATTGTGGACGGCCATTCTTCAAGCTTTCACCAAGTTAATGCTGGAGTGCCTCAGGGCTCAGTTATTGCACCAACATTCTTTCTTCTTCACATCAACGACCTTCTCTCGTCCACAACTAATTCCATTCATAGTTTCACTCCAGTTTTCATGTTCCTAAACCACTAAACCTACACGTGTCTGTTTTGTTTTTTTTAATGCAATGTCCCATTTATTTTCATTGCAATAAATTGCGCAGGCTTAATTTAATAAGTCCACAAATTTTTAAAGTTTTATTTTTACTAGCTGCTAAGATATGACAAGCACAACTTTTAAGGTAAAAAAGTTCAGATGTGTTTAAATATCTCTAAATCCACTTAAGCTGTGTTTACAAATTTTTGCATTAAACGGTTTCTGGGCAAGTACAATTGAACAATGAACTGTCATTGTTGCCAGATTTTCCAGTTTTGCGCTACATGTAATATTTTCGGTATTTTAAATGAAATGCCCAATTTTAAATGCAATAAAAGGAGCTTGCCATCTTTAGTAAGATTACAAATTTTCAAAATTTAATCTTTACCAGTTATCGAGATATGACAACACCACAATTCTAATAAAATTTGGCAACAATGCTGATAGCACTAATTAATTAGTATGGATTGTGGAGGGGAGGATAACCATCTCTTATGGCGGACAAGTTGAAAAAGTGGCAATCGGAATGTAGCAAATTGGGATGGCGCCACAGTAGCCGGTGGAGAGATTTTGGTATTTCTTTCCTTTTTTATTTTGTATCTATCTATCCTTTTTCATTTTGTATCTCACTCTAATAATTCATGCTCATTGGTTAAAAAATCTCCTCTGGCTACTGTGGCGCCATCTTAAGTTGCACCTTTCGACGGACTCTTTTTAAAACATTCAGGTGGTTATCCTCCCCTCCACCATCCATATTAATTAGGCATGCCAAAAAATCTCTAAATACCAAATTTTGTAAACATAGCTTTAGCGGTTTTAAAGATACTAGGCCCTAAATTACTTTTTGGGAAAAGTGTAGTGTATAATATCATATCTCAACAACTAATAAGGACAGAATTATGAAAATTTAGAAACTTACTAAATTTGATCCGTCAAATTTAATGCAATAAAAATAAATGGGGTATCCCATTTAAAAAACGGAAAAAAATAGGTATGTGTAGCATTAAAATGGGAAATCTGACAACAGTGTCGATACACTATTTAATTCCACATATCCAAAACACCCTTAATACCAAATTTGGTAACTGTAGCTTAACTACTTGCTAAGCTATGCAAAAAACGACAAAATTAATTAGAAATAGGTAATTATTAATAAAACACGATAGTATTATTAATCCAGCTTGAAGGACCAATGTTTTAGGATGTAATTAAGCGGGAAAATGTGATACAGTAGACTGTATTTTGGTTCCTAATGGGGACTACATCCAAAAACGGCGAAAACGAAAAGTTGATAAGAAATAATGTACTAAAATTCGTATCCCACAAATCGCATTTACCAATGTTGTTCTAGCTTCTGGTATGGGGGCCCCCTTGCTGCGTGGTGCTTGATTTAAAGGACACTTTTTGTCACTTAATTGTCTATAATACTACGAAAAATGTTAGTTTTCAACGAGAACTACAAAAATGATGGTCTGTGGGCGTACCAACTGAAAAATATTAAATAAAACTAAATTCAATAATGAAAAATCATAGCGCGAAAACTCTTGCACGAACAGCGGTTTTAAAGATATTTAAATTTTGCGGTACTTTTTACTAACCCAGTATGTTTATATTTATTAACTTCTTTTATAAAAAACAATAGAAATCGCCCTTAACTTCTGTACTGTAGTTAGGAAACACCCTGTATAATATACCCGAGTAGTTCACCTGTTAAAATACCGCTTAGTTAAAAATTTATATTTGTTAAAGAAATTTTGAAAATGCATTAAGCAGAACTGCAGACTATAATCAAAATGTTTTTATTTGTGTATGTTTCGCAATTACTTCGGCGTTTGTGGGCCGATTTTAAAATTATTTTTTTATTTGAAATAGTTTATTTCGGCGGTGGTTCCATAACAAAAAAACAAGTCAGGATCGCGAGAGAGTAAAGTACTAGACATCTTTTCTCTCTGTCACACGTTGTTCGTGCGGCAAAGCTGCCTCTAGAGGGACACTCAATAATAAAGAGGCGCATTCAGAATCAACAACCTTGGGGCAAAATTAACCTTTTCACCGAACAAAAAGAGGTACTAGAAATATAAACTAACCTTGGGTACTAGTAGTGTTTTTTAGACAGTGAAAATCACAAGCATTTTTTTTAATAATTTGGTTCATAAATTAGACCACTGATATTATATAATTTGTATTTCAAAACTGATATGTACCATGCAAAATCTGCTAATTGTTTTAAATGATGCACTCTTAGTTTTTGGCCATAAGTGGTATACCGGGTGTTGCTCCGTCGAACAGGAATCCCATGTAAATTTTGAAGTAGTCAAATATTGGCTCCCCTAATTAATTATTTTAGAAAAAATGCTATTAGGATTTATTGAAGAGCACAATAAGTTCCACCCAAATTTAAAATTTGAGCATTTTTCAACCAACCAGTAAAGAGTAAACTGCTTAAATACTTCTGCAACGTAGTATCTCATTATGCACCCTGTACTTTAGAAATCAATAATAAAAACACCATATCGATTTATCAGAGACAATTTAGATCATTAATTTATAATGTCATTGCCAAAACTGAACAATTTTAGACGGGAATTTCAAAAAAATCCTCGCATTTCATTTTAGTTTACAGCTAATTCCAACACATGCACTCACAGTTACGCAAGACAATAAAACAAATTTGTCTACATTTAATCAATTTATGACGAAAATATCAGGATTTAATCAAATGCTCAAATATTCCTCCAACTGCCAGACAATAACCCAAACGATTAAAAAACTCATTTCTTACGTTGGCTAGTTGGTACATCGATATTCTGGCACATTCAGCGGAAATAGCATTCCTTAGCTTAGGCAATAGTGATTTTTTCTTGATTTGAGTAGTTCATTATTTAAAAATGATGTGACATTGATCTGACAACTTGAGAGCAAGAGGTTAAATAATTTTTCTGGTATTTTATTATAAACTTCTAATAATACAGGGCGCGTAAGAAGATAGGAGATTCGTAACTTATTTTAGCATTTATCTCTTAGCTAACGGACTGAAAAGATCTGAAATTTGTACACTGGGTACAACTTTTGGTGCTCTTTAAAAAATCCTAATAATATTTTCTTCTAAAATAATTAGGGGAGCCAATATTGGACCATTTCAAAATTTACATGGGATTCGCTATGTCCCGCTCGACGGAGCAACACCCGGTATATAAGTTGTGTATAATGTGTGTTTTTAAATATAATTTAAATAGGGTTATTTCTGCCTAATCTAAATTACAAGTAGCATGTTATTTAAATGTCAAAAACATTCACAAAAAACATAAGCTGAATTTATCCAGACAAATAACATTAAAATAAAATTAGGATAACCAATTAGAAGATTCAAATAAAGGTTATGTGTTTAATCTGTGAATTCTAATTGAATATTATTTTATTTTAGGTAATTATTTACAAACCGGACGCCTCGCCGATTTTAATGAAATTTTGTATACAGGGGTTCTTTGGGGCGCTGATTACGAATCTGAAGAATTTTTAGTCGGGCTTGTTTCGTTCTCGAGATATTCATCATCAGACTTGATATCCAAAACTAACCTAAATTCACTTTTTCCCCTTCTTTTTGATCTCAATTCTTAAGTTTTCTGCTAAATTGGCACTTAATATTTGATTTCCACCTTTAAAAACCTCCTTTTTTCCATTTATTTTGCCCATTTTTTCCATAAAATTGTAAAGCTTCACTTTTAATCGCAGTAGCCTTGGCGGCGTTAGTTAGTTAAGTAGGTAAGTAAATATGTATCTAAAATTAACCAAATTGCTGATCTACCTATTAGTAGTTCTTACCATGAAATGTAATAATTTTCATATATTATCATTTTATTTGTCACCCTTACATTTTTTTACTTTACTTTTTTATCGACTTGACAATAAATAAAATAAGGGTATCCAAACAAACATTTTAATTTTCTTTTTGTATCTTGTACAGGGACGAAGTTATTTCTTGTATAAATAGAGTTGAAAGATGTTGTTGGCCTTAATAGGAACACTTGGAATTTTTTTTTAATTTTTACAGAATTAGCTCTGGAATGTGAGAAGCAACTGAGCTCCAAACTTTTGATGTGTAAAGTTAGACGTCCACTAGAGCCGAATGGATAGACGGGCAATTTTTTCAGCACATAAATCCTCTGCCGTTAACTTCGACGTGACGCGCTTCTAATGGACGCACTTCGACTTCTAGACTAACACTAGGAAGACATTTTAAATAAAACAAAATACTAGAGAATAATATTTACGTTTATTTATATACAATTAACCAATTAAACTATACTTAAATACTACAAATATAAACATTATAAATATTATATATACAGTAAAATAAAGCTTACTTTTTACAAAAAAAAATATATTTAAAAATAAATAAGTAGGCAATATAAAAGCTTAAATGTCACTAGACTATGGACAAAATTTGTCTTATAAAAACAAACAGGATGTTACAAGGTGAGTACCTCTACTTTGTTTCTGGAAAATCAAAATAAAATTAAATTAAAAGCTTCCAAAATTGTAAATTTTTCAGAAACAAGTTGTCTAACATAAATTGTAACACCCCTGTAGAAAAAAATAGCATTTTCATGGCTATTCCCGACCGATTTACTAAATTGTCGAATTAAAGTTTTAAACTAAAGCTTAAAACTGACGATTTTGCCGAGTCGGCGAGCCGCGCCTGCTGGCTGCCGCAGCAATCGCGCCGACCGCTCGGTCTGCTTTAAGCCTAACACTTACAAAAAAAAAAAAAGAAATTAACAAACAATATGACCTAAAAATCTTTCTAAAAGTAACGGTGATGAAACGCAGTCTATGCTACACTTAACTCTTTTTCTAAAAAAACTTTATTTCTTAATAATTTAGATACACTTATAATAATAGTAAAATAGCAGTGAAAGGAACAATATTAAAAATACTTGGTAAAGTACTGGTTTCTACCTATGAGCATTTTTTTTCTGTATAAGAGATTTGCATATTTTAGCAATTATATCTTTTATCTAAAAACCTTATACCACATATACAGATTTTAAATAAAAAACAAGTCTACGGAACACTGGATATAGGTCTGCTGAAACGGGCGGTGATCCTCAGTAATTCTGCTCGTTTAAAGTAAAACTAAAAATATGTTTAACTAAACTAAATTTAACTTTTGTTACATGGTAAAAGAGTCCATTGAAATAATACAACTTTATTCAATTCTTATCAGGTATACCTATTAGAGTTGGGTCGAATACTGAATCTCGTATTTGAATATGAATCTTGAATACCATATTCTAAAAGTATTCGAATACAGAGGATTCAAATACTGCTTGTTTTATTATTAAAGATCTGGATTCGAATACCGGGATATCAATACCAGGATCCGAATACAGAATCTTAATAATGAAATATGAATGCTAAGCAGATATTAGAAACCCGAATGCTGACCAAAAAAGTAATCAGTTAAATACCAAATATCAAACACACAGATGTAGTCGAATACTATCTGAATATCAGCCAAATGTATTTTGAATAGGATTCAAAATTCCGAATATTCGACTACTACCCAACTCTGATATCTATGCAGGTCCACTGGAGTGACTGGCGTGCATAAGAAATAAAAATTAAAAAATTTAAAACATAAGAAGTTGTTTGTATTGTGTGTTACAACTTATTGTAACACACATTTTTCAGTTACCTGCAAAATAAATGCAACTAAACTATTTTTACAGGTCTATCCTGTTACATCTAACACGGAGTAGTCGTCATACCTTAGTATTTTTCCAGTAAAATCTGAAAGAATGTCCTACAGAAAAATTGGGGTTAAATCAAAAAATCCATCAAATTTAGAATATAATTTGTTTTTTCTTATTTCTTATTTATTTGTCCATTTTTTTCGGTACGCTTTAATAAAAATAATATCGGTTTTTCATTTTTAGTGACAACAGAATCAATCAATTTTATATGAGAAAATTGGCAAGTTAAACTTATGGCATGTAATGTACCATTTATAAACCACGCCTCTGCCTCCGTTGACGGTTTAGTTGCTGTTCTCGTCTCTTTTGACATGACAAGTTTCATCTTTTTGACATTGGTCGACCGTTGACGTTAATAATTGACCAATAAGACTGCTTCGTCGAGTCACGTGATGGTCATATTCTGTAGCCTCGTTATAATATTTATTATTTTTGGGCTTATTTTCTTCATTTTAAATAAATTTTTATAAACACCAATATAAGTGTAATGGGTTCAGTGACAAGTAATGGTATTGACACTGACAGCCTAACCTTATATGAAAGGTTGGGAACACGAATATAAGTTCATAAATTGGACAATTTACGAACAGCAGCAGCTACAGCACCGTAACAGCAAAGGCAACGAAGTTTATAAATCGCCGGTAAATAAAAAAAAAAAGGTAACCATAATTATTTAAAATTTCAAAATATTTTTTTCTTAGTGTTAGATAGTGTTATTAATAATGGTATAACAACTGGATTTTAACCAAATGGCGAAATATTCTAATTTATAACGAAAATTGAACTTATAAACTAATGTAATTCTATTGTTACTAAAAATTAATATGGGCGTTTTTAAATTAAAACGTATAAAAAAAATCGACGATTTCAGGATAATCCAATAAATAGAGTGCATTCCTAGAAATGTATATTATATAATTCGTGGCATAACTATTTTGTTTTAATTTAAACTACTTTTTAAGTATTCTTTCAGATTCTATGAAGAAAATTCTAATAGTCTATGAGCCGAATAGGAAGCGACCTCCACCATCCTGTATACTGGATAAAAACTTATATAAAATATATCATCTTAGTAAAGCTATCGCCATTGGCTTGCCTAAAAATTATAGTCAAGGGTATGATTAATTTTAAAAAATTCAAATTCCTAAGTCACCCTGTGTAATGTCAATTTTTTCTGTTCTACACGACAGTACTAATACATTACTAATTTTATTTTCTCCAATTTTATAAAGCCGCTTAAAAGTTTTAACTTTAAGCTTACATTATTTTACATTTTGTTACATTCAAAAATACATATTTTATTAACTATCATGTATAAAAAAACAGGGTTTTGCCATTATACAGGTGTGTCAAAATCTGTGAGGTTATTTTGATAATTAAATATAGCTATGACCACAATTTTTAAGCAATCCATTCGCAATTTGTTTATTTACATACCATCTCTGATAAAAAATAATTTTCATTCGGTAAGCAGATGAAAGGGTGAAGGTCAGTTCCTATTCGGATCTCATACTATAAGATGGCTAAATTCTTGTTGTAAAACCCTATACTAAAGTAATGCAAGGTAATACTAGGGAGTATTCATAATGTTGGTTACCATCAAACCGTTTTGTTTGTTGATTCCATGACGAATTTAACTGTCAACATTTAAACAGAAAAAAAATTTACAGGCTGATTTCGTCTCATTACTTGACAATTACATTTACTCAGCAATCTATTCGACATATTGATATCAAATAAAAACATTGGATCCAATAGGTATCCTAGAACATTAATATTCCGTTCGTACATAACTCCTAAATTCGAAAACAAATAATCGATAATACAGATTTCGTTATAAATATCTCTTAAAATAAACGGAAAAAGAAAATGATGTCATAAATAAGCAAACTGAGAGGCAAATATACCAAAAGGGTTCAAAATTAAATGGGAACTAAAATTGCCACAAGAATAACGAGAGTTGTTAAGTGAAAAAATAACATGCTCAAATAAAGCACGTAAACTATAGTCATTTAAACGACCGGAAGTCAAGTTGAGACAAATATGAAGGTGATGCTTGAGAGTTGTCCAGAGATATTGTAAAAAATTCTGTAATGATTCACTGCATATCCTATTATATTCTCTTAAATACTTTAACCTATGTCTTTTCATAAACTTGGAATTATAAGATGTCTCTTCACTTAGTGCCTGATAGTGAAAGCTTCTTGAATCATTTTTAACCCTCCCTCTGCCTAAATGTTTAATTAAACGATATCGAACCTTTTCAGATACATTAAAATTAGTGTTTTGTTCATGTATGGGGACAGCAAACCTATCTTCACCCGGTTGGTTACTGTAGTTATTTTTTGAGGAACATTTAACAGAAAGATCAATAGGACATTTTTGTTCCCCATAATGATGGTTTCCTTGATAGTCCTTTAATGTTCTATAATAGGGTGGTATTGGATTAGACGGTGAAATGGTTGTCACAGGATTTATTTGGCGAATAGGTAGCATAGAAGGTTCACAGATGCACTGTGACGTAAGCGTATATTATTTGGAGTTGCTGGTACCTGAAAATATACACAAAAAAAACTTAATTAAAAAAATGTTTTTAGTTTGGGCAAATGATTAAAGGTGCACATTAATTGTTTTTTTTTGTAATCCACAAATCATTTGAATCGTTTATTTCAGAAACGAGCCAACCGACATTTTTGGGGAAAATGAGATTTACAGCGAGTTTCAATTATATTACGTAAACTTACGTTTTTATGTAAAAATCAGTCATTTATCATGCGCCTGCGTGTGTTTAATTTTATGAAAAAATGTGTTTAGTACAGAAACCAGTCAGGCAACAATAGTCGTTCTTTGGTAACCCCGTATGTTTACTTCACCAAACACGTCTTGTTGTAATGAGCATGCCAAAATAGTCCTCTAAGTTGACAAAACAGACCATTTTTACTGACCAGAGATACAGGGTGGTAAAGTTTAAAAAATATATTTTTTTATCACTGTGTATCTTAAAAGTTAAGACATTTATAACATGTTTATTTAAACTTTTCTTCTTAAAATGTCCTAAAGATTTCCACTTTAGCGATAAGCATCTAATTTAAAAACATCCTGTGTAGCTTAGACCTGGCCATACAGAAAATAATTTTCTTAAATCCAGATATCTTAAAAACGCTTGCTTAAATCAAATTTTTCCAAGAATACCTTTTATGAATAACATAATTAAGAATAAGAATTTTTATCTAAAAATTAAATACAGAGTGGCACAAAAGTTACTATGTAATTCGTGCAATTACCGCAGGTGGAACCATCTATAGTTCTAAATTGTCATAACGTTGATAATACAGGGTGTCCGGAAAGGTGTGGTCGAAAATGATAGGGATAATAGAGTGAACCAAAATAATGTTAGTATGTAGAGGGTAGAGAGGAAAAATTGCATATTTTTTTATTTTCTCATATTTGTAAAAAAAAATGAAAAGAGCCAATGTATTTTAGCTCGGAGAATTCAAAAATTGTATTAAAAAACAATTGCATGAAAAACAAAAGACTTACGTCATAAATGTTGTATTTTTTAAATGGAACACCATATTTATTATTATATTTTTGAATTCTATGGTCAATTATAAGTGTTTTTCATTAAGGGTACTCGATGTTTATCTTTTACTGTTTTTGAGTTATTAACGCTTAAAAGGTCACATTTTTAGCTTATTTAACTAAATATCTCAATATGAAATACAGGTAATGCAGGTGATTACCAGATTCTTCAAAGTTATTTTTTTATTTCTTTAAAAAATATCAATGTATTTTCTTTTTGCTTCACTAGCATTTTCTCCACACTAGTGTTGTTATCTGTAGTTTTTCATGTAACGAATAATTTATTTTAAAAACCAACTAGTATTGAAATTCACCAATAGGTAAAAATTTTAATGACTTTGAAGTATTAGGTAATAACCTGTATAACTATTTTGTATTGATATATTTCATTAAATACTTATTAGCCGAAAATATAACTCTTTAAGCGTCGATAAACTAAAAACAGTTTAAAACAGAGATAAAGTACCTTTAATAAAAAATACTTAGAATTGAGCAAAGAATTCAAAAATATAATTATAAATATGGTGTTCCATTTAAAAAATGCAACATTAATGGCGTAATTCTTTTGTTTCTCCTGCGGTTGGTTTTTAAAATGATTTTTAAATTCCCCGAGCTAAAATACATCGATTGGCTATCTTGAATTTATTTAAAAATATGGGGAAAGTGAAAAAATATGCCATTTTTCCTCTTAAATGAAATACCCTGTACTTTATATAAAAAAAAGTTCTAACGCGCTTCATTAGGGAAATATTGACCAATTGAAATAAAGTTTTTTTTAATCGATAAAATCACTTTTATAAAATAATAATAATTGTACTTACTTGAACGTAACTGTGTCTGACCAGGAAGAAGCAACAATTCTGGATCAACTTTCATAAGCTCTCTCCATTCATGTTGTTTTTTAGCTCCATCGCTAAAAAAACAACAGCCAGTTAAAAAATATGAATGAAAATTGAGAAACTTTTATAACCTACTTTGCGATTCCATCATAATTTAAATATTAGATAAAAAAACAATATGTAGATCAGGTATCTATTTAATCGACGAGCAAAAAAAGAGAGATAATAGTCCCTAGGCTAATAAGGAAATGAAATGCATGATAAGAACACTCTCAAAACCTTTGTAAGGGGGTTCTTTTTGACGAATCTACTACGAATATTCATACCGCCATACATGAAAGCAGAGCTTTAACCCAGCCTGTCAATGACAAATGTTTCGGGTGTCGGACTGGGCAAACGCGTTACTTTTTTTGTCGGACAAGTTTACCACAATGTTTTACATGCAATTTTTAAACATTGGCCCAAATATCGTAAGTGTTACAGTCATGAAACCATAAGACCCATGGACATATTTTGGGTATCGGATTGGGCGGATTTCGTATCCGTAACCCTTACGATTTTCAGCACAATGTTTAAAAATTACATGTAAAACGTTATGGTAAACTTGTCCGACAAACAAAGTGACGCGTTTGCCAAGTCCGACACACGAAACATTTGACATTGAGAGGCTGGGTTAAAGCGCCGCTACCATATATGGCGGTATGTATCTGTGGCAGACTCGTCAAAAGAAAACCCTTTTAAAAATGTTAAAAAAATCAACCAAATATATCTGATCATCTGGCTCAGCTAATGTGTGAACACCTGTACCTTCAGTACAGGGATTTGCATGGCTATATTACATGACACCGAAATGACCTTGTAGCTCTATACTGCAGGCTCAGAAGATGTGAAGATAGACCAGAATTTATAGCAGGCAAACTGTTCAACACACTGCCTTTAAGTGTGAGAGAGTAAAAAGATTTTTGTGTAAGAAATGAAATGAAACTTATTATTAGTAACTCCATAGCTAACAGTTATACAAAAACATACAATAAACAATAATAAATTAAACAATTTAAAAAAATCAAACTACAATAGACTATAACAATACATAATATATACACTTAGGATTAAGTTTATTACTAAATGGGAACATTTCTTTTAACATATTGCAATAGGCATTGTTTAAAACCTTTTAGTGTATTACAGTTTTTAATGCTCTTAGGTAATTCATTATACATTTTAAGGCCATTATGGAAAACATTATTATTTCTGGTAGGGTAATGATGAAAGTCTCTTACAAAAATGTACATTCTTCCAATAAATGACTAGGTAAAAGTCCCTGTGACATTTTATGAATGAATACCAAAGTATTAAATATAATGGATAAAAATGCATTTTATAGTATGCATAAATTTTTAAATTATGACTTTTTAAGTTTTAGCAGTCATTTTAATAATATTAATATTTAGATTATATTTTAACATATTTTAATATATATTTTAACATGTTGAAGACTAAAATAATTTTATTTTTATATTGACTTGTGCACATACATTTGTATTTTGGCATAAATAAATTATTTAAATTTTAAATTTGAATAAATCATAACCGATAGTAAGTTGCAACTTTCATTTTACTTTAAAGATTTGATTAAACCAAGAAATTGGAAGAAAACCTTAATGGCATAAACGTCGCTACAAACTAAGCAAATAATAAAAAAAATACTTACTCTTTATCGCCATCATGTACAGGTTTATGAGGTAATTCAGGAAACAAAGATTTACTTTGATCTGATCTATCCCTTTCTGGTTCATTGAAATTGGGCGATGAAGACAACCTTGAGGATCCCGAACTTGACCGAGGTACACTTCTGGGTTTTTCCAAACATTCTCTTTTCTTCGTGGTACCTCTGTAATCGTTATTATGGCTATATCGAGTACCTGCCAACAATGGTGTTTCTTTAGAAACGCTAGAGGCGTTGTGCTCCGTCGGTTGGGAAATATGTTGTCGAGGACTGCTTCTGGAGTGATGAGCTCTAGAGTCTCGTTTCTGGCTGTCTTTACTTTTCAACTTTGAGTCGTAGTTTTTAAAGATCGGATTAACTGGACTTTTTATTAAACTATCGAAAGGATCTGGTGTATTTGGTGTAGTAGTGCATTGCTTTTTGGCACTAGCCTCCCTCTCTTCTACGCTGGGTCTTTTTAAGGGCTGACTTATAAACTCTCTTACTTTGTTGGTCATGTTTCGAGTTCCGAAAAACATTGACGTTTCTGGTGTTGTAGCAGTTGTAAGTTTGTTGGTTTTGACGTTCACTGATGATTTAGGTAAAGGTAATTTCTTATCACTCACGACTACTACATTCTTCTTAACAGTGTTTACTAAATTTTTAACAGAATCTGAGTTATTTTCTGTAGGAGGTTTATTTAAATGTAGCTTTGGGTGATTTTCTGAATGAAGAGGTACTAACGGAGGTGCACTAGAGGCACTTTCCGTGGGGTTCTTCCTAACACTGGCATTAATGTGTTTTAAAAGACCAGGATCAACTACAACTTGCAAGCCCTTATAATCTCGCTTACCAATTCTTATATGATTTGATTTTAGGGCGTCACTTTGTAACCCTACTGCTATTGAAGATCTAGTAGAAATTCCAAGTTTTTGTGAGGAATCTTTTAATAGCGAATGACTACGGGATTCTTCATTAGGAACCTTGGGTGAACTATCGGGGACATGCGTCGTTCGCGTACTTAACTCAGATTTGTCAGTATATCTGGTAGACATTCCAGGCTTTTGTTGTGGTGAAGAAACATGTGGTGGCATTTTATTGACAACCTCATTTACTTTGGGTGAACTAGGAGCTGGTGGTACCTGAGTTGTAGCAGGCTTGCCAATATTTCTGACAAGATTCCCAGGTTGTTGGTGCAAAGTATCTTTCGACTGAACAGGATCAAACGATTGTTCAGCACCAACATTTTCCTTGGATAAACTATCGGATTTTGGTTCTGGGGTTGTTCGTGAAGTTGTTCCTAACTGAGGCTTGCCACTATTTAGTAGTAATGCATCGACAGTAAATACTCCTCCAGACTTTTCGCTTTTTATCACAAATGGTTTTTTAGCAGCCGCTAACATATTATTTTTATTTAAATTATACAGCTCCTGACTTTGTGGAGTAACATAGTTATCCCTCTTAGATGCAGACCTTGTTGTAACACCACTTAAAGGCACTAACTGTGGTAATGGCTCATTGTCCGCTTTTGTATCTTTGGGCACCTCTACTAGATTTTTTGATTCATTCAAAGATGACTGATTTAAAGCGTTTGTGTCCGCGCTGGAAATATCCTTTTCGACTTTTAGAACCTGTGAGGTGTTTTTCCGTGGCGCTGATACTCTCGTTCTACCATGTTTTCTGGTTGGAAAAGCTAAAAGCTCTGGTTTTTACTGCTTCCTTGGGACTTTGACTCTTTCTTGCCACAGTAATTTTTTCTTCATTTCCTTTTTTAGTTTCTTTACTTACATTATCTTTCAATCGCACCTTCTTTGCAGGAGATTCAGGCGTATTCGTCAAATTAAACCAATCGGTCAAATCGATATTTCCTCTTTCTAAACTGGTCTCACTACACTCGGAGCCCTGTGAAAGGTCTGCCATATCACAAGATAATGAATTACAATTACTCAATGAGGAGAAATCGGGGTAGTAAGGCTGAGATTCAACGATTACCTTAGAATTCTCATTCCACGATGTTATAATTTCGTTTGGATTGACGACAGGCTCCAGATCTAATGGCCAGACTATGTCCGTTGATATTGGATTGGAATGACCAAAAATTGCAGAGGCTGGAGTGCTTGATTCATCGATCAAACTTAAATCAAACTGAAGTTCGTCCATTGCATACTCAGTGATAGTTTTTTCATATGCACCTGTCAGACATTCGGTAGGTTCTTCTTTGTTTTCGAGTTTGCCACTGATTAAACCATCCTTAGATGTGTAGGTGTGATCACCTTTTTGATATGAATTTGGTGTGCCTCTCACATCTCCAGTGTCTCTATCGGAGCTATGAGTATTTTCAGATTGTTGTGACACTGACGATGTTGCTGGACTTGCTTGTGCGCTTTCGTCTCTATTATAGTTCGGTAAAACATTTTCAGGCGAAGTATATGGGTATTCTTCAAGAAATTCAACATCACCAGGTACAACATTTGAATGTTCACTACTTTGTGAAAATTCAGATGGTTTCTTAGGTTTAATGTCATAAAATGCATTATCTTTTAACTCCTGCATGTAATCTGGAAGAGTTTGCGTATTGTCAGTATTTAAACTTGTAGGAATAGAAGGAATAATATTACTACTAGAAGTACCCATTGCTTGTTGAGAATAAAAATTGTTGGGCGAGGGATCTACAACTTTGGAGAGATCACTGTTTTGGTAAGCATGATTTCCTTGACTATACTGTGAATCCGTTGTTGAAACAATATTGTTCTGGAAGTTGTTATCAAACAGTTGCTGCAAATTGACAACAGAACTTTGAACAGTGGTCGAAACATTACTTTGGACAAACGGTATAGAGGATGTGCCTATAACATGACTTTGGTTTGCAATGTTGGATTCTCCGAGAAGTGTACTGGCAACATCTTTGTTTTCAACGAAATCGGGTAGAATATCTGGTCTTTGAGTCTGAGATCCAACGGTGAATAACTCTAAACTGCTGCTTTCATTGCGGATGTCTAAACCAGGTACAGAAATGTTACCTGCTGACACAGGAGGACTTGGGTTTCTAAATGCTAAACTTGAGACACAATTATTTATTAAAGGTGGTGGACTTGGATTTCTAAAGTAAGCTGTCATATCTTTGTAAATATCTAGGCTTTTAGGAGATGCTTTAAGTTCTAAAGATGAATTTTGAACCTCCTGATTTGATGTAAGAACTTCTGGTCTTAAATTAACATTTTCTTTTATAGTATTCGAATTATCTACTGCGCATGTCTTCTCTGAGGAACTTAAGTACTGTTCAAATGTTTCTTTAATTATCTGCAGTGATGTTTTGAGGTTCTGCGACTTATTTGAGTTTTGATTTACAAGATTAGCACCGTTTGTTACAGTTTTTTCCACATTAGGAGTTATTTCAAGTGGCCTCTTTTTAAGACACATTTCAATAGTATCATTAACACTGGTTGAATTATCTGAACTATCTGTCACATCTGTTTCAATGCTAATTTCAAAGAAAGCAGCCACATCATTAAAAGCCGGATTATCGAATATATTTATTGTTTCATTATCTAAGGTTGAATTATTTTTAAATGTCATTTGTGATTCTGTAATGAGAGATTTTATTTGTGGCTCAACAATTGTAATTTCCTGTTGAAATAGTGGAACTTTATGTGATTCCAAAATGGAAGCTTCTTTATTTTTTGAACATCAACTTCCATTAATTCAGAAGGTCCTTTTATTTCCACTGTTTTATCTGTACTAAGATTAATTTTAACTAACTGGTCGTTTTCTTCTAACTGTTCTTGGCTTCTAAACTCCTTTTTATTTAAACTGTGTTTTTCGTTATTACTAACTTCTTTGGGGACAGATACTTCTAATTTAGTGTCTACTTGCTGCCCAAAAGGCGGCATTATTGCAGCACAGTCCGGTTTTTTACCGACTTTTTCCTCGCATACAAGAGTTTGATCTGAGCAATTCTTATTAGTAGTAATTAGTGCCTGTGAAATATGTTCTGCTATATTGGTTAGTCCATATAAAGGATCTGTGTCTAAGTGTGATGTTAATTTATCTTTTAGACTAATAAATTCCTCAGTACTTTGCCTTTCGCTAGTTTTAAAAGATATTGTTATGTTTTCTGTTGTTGCAGTAGTATTCAACACTTTGCTATTAGTTTTGTTTTCGATTTCTTGTGCATCCTTTGAGATTTTTCGTTTCTTTGATATATTGGGAGTTTTTCCCGAGTCCTGAGATACCTGTGGTTGCTTATTTTCCATAGGAGAAGATAATATATCATCAGTTTTAAACAGCGTTTCTGCAATATCAACCTGATGGTTGAGTTTAACAGCAGTATTGTTACAAATATCCTCAGCAAATTCTTGTTGTGAGCTGATGTCTTTATTGGTGGTCATTGGTTGGTCACAAATATTCTTTACTTCTTGTAAAGGAACTTTATTAGTAGTTGATGTTATGTCTTTAATTTGACCGAAATGTTCCAAAACAGAATCCATTTTTGCAATGACACTATCTTCTGTGGTCAATACGGTAAGTTCTTTTTGTTTTTTATATGATACTTTAGATTCTGGGACAACACTTTCTCCTTGTGGCTTTGAAACAATTTTAGGAGACAGTTTATCTTTACCCTCATATATTTCACTAAGCAAATCCTGTGACCTATTTTCTTCGGCAATTTTCGACGGTTGGATATTCTCAACTAATTTTTCTACTTTAGGCAGCACTGGTAGCTCAAGTATTGTCGAATTAGTATTCATTTCATCTGTTGATTGTTTAAATTTTGCTTGTAGTGAATTTTGAGAAACAAAATCTTCAACTTTTTCATTTTCTTTGGTTGAGGGGTTGTTTCAATAAGATCTATGGAACTATATTTGTCCTCAACAGATTTACGTTTTTCTTAATTTCTTTGGTGTCTACTCCAGAATCGGCACATTTAATTGTTTTTTCGTTTAAATCCTTATTACAAACTTTTATAGCCTTTACTTTACTCTTTTCATTATTCTCCACACTTGATACTTGGCTTGACTCCTTAACTTTCTTATCTTTTGTATTTGCTACATCTTTGTTTAAGGTTTCTTTTATAGTTGTCTTACTTACTTCATGTAAACCTGTATTCGTATTCTTTTGAGCATCTGCACCATCATCTTTAGCACTTCTATCGTTTGAAGTTTTCTTGGAAAGCCTAGCGGTGTTACCTTCATCTGGTTTTGAAGTCGGCTCTTTTTCTTGAATTTTAATTGAACTTTTAACATTACCTTCTTGTTCTGCCAGCAAATCTATATTGTATTTATTCGTCTTAGATTCCTTACGGCGTTGCCGTTTTTCTTTAAGCACCTCGTCACTATTAGGTTTAGTAGTGTCTTCTACACTAGTTTCTTTTTGTAACCCTTTGATACTTACAGTATCTTCAGCTTTTTATGCTGAGCACCACTTGTATTTTTAAAATGCTATCTCTATCTAACATAATAAAAAGTCCTTCTTTAGTTAACTTTTTGTCATTGGCTATTTTTCTATCTTGGCGTGTTTCTCGTTTACTTTTACTATCTACTTTACTATCTAAGTACTTTTCTTTAATATGATCAATTTTATTACTTTTTTCGCTTTTATGGCTTTCCAATGTTGGATTATTTGTATATTTTTTGTCTAGCTTACTGGTCTTCTTGTCGCCTTCACTTTTAGAATTCTCCCTCACTTCCTTACTACCTTCCTTTTTCTTTTCTTCACTTTTATTACTTTTATCCCATTGATCTTTGTCGCGTTTACCTTGGTCTGATCTATCTTTCGTATTTGTTTTATCATTTCTGCTATTTTCATTTCTACTTTCTTTTTCTTCTCTCTCTTTGCTGCGTTTCTCTGTTGTTCTTTCCTTATTTCTGCTTTTCTCGAAGTTACCTTTATCATGTTTTTCTTGTTTTCTACTGTCAGACGATTCTCTCTTTTTGTCTGCATAACTATCCCTGTGTTCTCTATGTTTATCTCTGCTTAGAGAACGAGAAGAAGGTGACGAAGGTCTGCCTTTTTACTCGTATGTCTATTGTCTCGTTCTTGTGACCGATTCTCTTGAGAACCTCTTTGACTTCTTCTGTGTTTATCATCTTTTGATCGATGAGTAGCACTGCTTGATTTTTTCTGTTCTGTTTCAACCTCATTTTTGTTTGGTTCTTTTTCTGATTCCTTGTGCTTTTCCTGTCGAGTATCACGTTCCCTCTTTTTAGATCGGCCTCTCTTTTTGATATCAACTTCTGAATCTGAATCGTCCAAAGAAGTATTTACATTGTCAGGTCGTTTTATTTTTTGTTTTGGGCTGTCATCCTTTTTGATCTTCGAAGAGTTATCTACTTTTTTATTAATTTTAATTAAAAATGAACTGGTTCCTTCAGCAACTTTATCAGCAATATTCTTTAGCTTATCACGCTTACTGGATCTTTCGTTCCTTTTAACATCAACAGCAATATTCCTTGGCTTGTCATCCTTATTAGATCGTTCAACCGTTATACCATCAGCAATATTTTTTCTCTTATCACCTTTATCGGATTCTTTAACACTTTTAACATCAGTAATGTAATTTAGCTTACTGGATCCTTCAACACTTTTATCATTAGCAACATTCTTTATTTTATTACTCTTACTTGATCCTCCAATTTTTTTAACCTCAGCAATATTCTTTAGCTTATCACCTTTATTGGATCCATCAACAATTTTAACATCGACATTATTTTTTAGCTTATCACCTTTATTGGATCCTTCAACACTTTTATCCTTAGCAATATTCTTAATCTTCTTACTCTTATTGGATTCCTCAACGTTTTTAATATCGACAATGTTCTTTAGTTTATCACTCTTTTTGGATCCATCAGCAATATTCTCTAGCTTATTACCCTCTTTGGATTCTTTAAGATCAGCAATATTTTTTAGCCTATCTGTCTTGTCGGATCCTTCAATAATTTTATCATTAGCAATTATATTTACCTTATCCCCCTGTATCTCCTTAACTTTCTCTTCTTGTTCTTTACAAGTCACATTATCATTGTTCTCTACATTATCATAAAGCAAATGAAGCAGTTTATCTTGAATCTCTAATTTCTTTTTTTCAATGTCCGTTTCAAGGTCTATCTTCTTTGATACCTCATTGTCTGTTACTTCAACCTCACTACCAATTGACATGTGAAGCTCTTGATTAATTACATTTTTAGAATCATCAAAATATGTACCCTGTTCCTCGAAATCTTGATTTGCATGTTTAGCGGCAATCTCAGCAATAGATTCCAAATCAAAATCGTTCGAATCGCTTGTTTTGTTCATAGAATTTTCCTCTAAAACGGTGTTTTCTAAAATACCAGTGGTGTGATTATCGTTTAAAGCTTCTCCGTGTGACTCAAAAGGCGATGTTGCTATAACAGTTTTAATATCGGCGGTTTCTGTACAGTTTGCGTCTGAAACATCTAAAACATCAGTGGTTTCAACTTCTAAGGAAATACCTGTTTTATTTTTATCTTTTAACTTGGGCTCTGCAGACGACGTTGGGGTAACCGTTTTAATATTGGGCGTTTCTGTACAGTTTTCTTTTGAAATATTTACACTATCAGTGGCTACAACTTCTAAGGAAATAGCTGTTTCATTTTTATCTTTTAACTGGGTCTCTAAAGACGACCTTGGGGTAACATTTTTATTATCGGGTAATTCTGTACAATTTTCTTCTGAAATGTTTAAGCTATTAGTAGCCACAACTTCTAAGAAAATAGCTGTATCATTTTTAACTTTTAACTCGGGCTCTGCAGACGACGTTGGGGTAACAGTTTTAATATTGGGCGTTTCTGTATAGTTTTCTTCTGAAATATTTACACTATCAGTGGCTACAACTTCTAAGGAAGTGGCGGCTTCATTTTTATCTTTTAACTGTGACTCTGAAAATGACGTTGGAGTAACGGTTTTATTATTGGAAGATTCTGTACAGTTTTCTTCTAAAATGTTTATACTATTAGTGGTCACAACTTCTAAGAAAATAGCTGTATCATTTTTAACTTTTAACTTGGGCTCTGCAGACGACGTTGGGGTAACCGTTTTAATATTGGGCGTTTCTGTACAGTTTTCTTCTGAAATATTTACACTATCAGTGGCTACAACTTCTAAGGAAGTTGTGGTTTTATTTTTAACTTTTAACTGCGACTCTGAAGATGACGTTGGGGTAACGGTTTTATTATTGGAAGATTCTGTACAGTTTTCTTCTAAAATGTTTAAACTATTAGTGGTCACAACTTCTAAGGAAATAGCTGTTTCATTTTTATCTTTTAACTGGGTCTCTGAAGACGACGTTGGGGTAACATTTTTATTATCGGGCAATTCTGTACAGTTTTCTTCTGAAATTTTTAAACTATCAGTAGCCACAACTTTTAAGGAAATGGCAGTTTCATTTTTATCTTTTAACTGGGACTCTGCAGGCGACGTTGGCGTAACAGTTTTAATATCGGGCGTTACTGTACAGTTATGTTCTGAAATATTTACACTATCAGTGGCTACAACTTCTAAGGAAATGGCGATTTCATTTTTATCTTTTAACTGCGACTTCGAAAACGACGTTGGGGTACCAATTTTAATATCCAACGAATTTTTTGTATATTTTTCTGAAATTGTTGTCTGTGTATTTAAAGATGTGGCGGTAACATTTATATCATCAAGAGACGCTTCTGTAATTATTTCTTTAGGAATTAATTCTGATTGAGACGTCGTTGGAGTAACGACTTTAACATCAAAGGACGTCGCTTTACAATTTTTTTGATAATTTTATCCAACTGAATTTTATCTTCTATTTGGGCCTCTAAAGATAAAGTTTTACCATTCAGTGAAGTTGCTGTAAATGTTTCTTCTGAAATTTCACCCCTTTGATTAGTATCTTCTAACTGTGAAGTTGAAGAGGATGTGGTTATAATTTTCCCATCCAGAGACTGTTCTAAAACCATGTCTTTTGGATCTACATCTGACAGAGTTTTATGTTCTATTTGTGGTTCTAAAGATAAAGGCATAGTACCAGTTTCAACATTCAGTAATGTACTAATTTTATCTGAAATTATATCTTTTTGATGTTTATCTTCTAGATGTAAAGTGGGTGCTGTAGTAACAATTTTTTCGTTTAGAGTTTGTTCTACAAATATTTCTGTTGAAATAATATCCGATTTCGTTTTATATTCTATCTGCGACTCTAGAGATAAGGTTGGAATAATATTTTGAGCACCCAAAGACTTCTCTGTACGTATTTCTTCTGAAATTATTTTACTTTGGTTTTTATCTGCCAGTTGGAAATTTAAAGAGGGTGTTGTGGTAACATTTTTATCATTCAAGGACCGTTTTGTACATTTTTCTTTTGAAATTATTTCGGACTGACACACATCTTTAACCTGTGGCTCGGAAGATAACGTTGGGATAACAGTTTGAGTATCCAGGGACGTTCCTGTACATATTTTCTCTAAAGCTATATCTCTTTGACTGTCCTCTTCTGACAATTTTGAATTTAAAGATGATGTTGAAGTAACAAGTTTACCATCCATAAACTGTTTTGTAAATAGTTTTATTGAATCTAGATCTGTCTGACTTTTATCTGCTACCAGTGACTCTAAAGAGATCGGTGGGGCGTCAATTTTAGCATCCGATGTTACTGCAGATATTTCTTCTAAACTTTTATCTGTCTGAATAGGATCTTTTAACTGTGCTTCTGACAAACTGTCACCAAACTTTGAAAAATTACCGGTTTCATTTTTTTCTTTTAACTGTGCATCCAAAGGGGTTGTTAAAGTTAAAGTTTTTACATCCAGATGCACTTCTGAAAGTTCAGAGCCAGTAATAGTGTCCGATGCAGAAAAACAACTATTACGGATCAGACTATCGTCTTGCTTCGAAAATTCTGAGATGTTCTTTCCAGAATTGTTTGAAGGTTCTTTATAAACTGTTTTCTCATCGTCTAGAAAGTTTCTATGATCCAAAGGTTTTGATATTACAATACCTTGACACATCAAGGGGGTCATATTATCCAAAAATATTTTTTTCGCTGTATTAGTCTGCTTACCAATGGCCGTATCATGAATTGCGGTCTTCCCCAGTTCAATATTTGAGTTTTCAGAAGACTCTTTATTGTTACAAAACTGATTTGCTAATCCTAGAGGTTCAGAAATGTTCACTAACCTTGGTAAAGTTACGGATGTAGGGTTTTTAAGCACGAAGATTCTACTATATGACTATCCTTTGAGGTATTTTTAGGGCCCCCAATGCCAAACTTGAATTGTTCTGCATATTACTTTCTGGATCTTGGTTTATGTTTATCTCGTTTTGGTGTATAATGTCTAAGACTGATATCATTTTATTTTCAGAACCTTGTAACTTTTCATGTTCTACTATGGTATGGCTTGTTATATTTTTTAAACAACAACTTGACTGCGTAGACAGTTCTATATTAGCATAAGTATCATTTAAATTTTCTTCAATCAGTTTAGTTTGATCTAATGATTTGATTAACTTTTCGCAAGTTTTTTCTATATGGGTGTTTTTACATGGCGAAAAGAGCGATTTCCTTCTAAATTTTGGATGAACTACTTTGACGTCTTTAAACTCTAGATTATTTTTTGGGTCCTCTGGTACCAAAGTTAATTGATTGTTTAAAAACGTATCATTTTTTGGTGTAGGTTCAATTGGTTCCCTTCCTGCTTGGGTAAGTCTGGACTTGTAATATCTTTCGTTATAACATCACTTTCTCTCTGAGCTTTTAATTCTCTTTTGTAGCGCTCTTTACTAGGTAAAGATGAAGTGAAGGAAGGACTTTGAAGATTTTCTGACTGTTTGCTTACACAAAGGACTGTCGAGGTACTGGCAACCTTATTTAAGTCAAGCATTAACTTAGGTTTTTTGACAGGTGTACCAAGTTGCGGTAGATTGTTAGCAGTATCTTTCGTAGATGGTATATTGCTTTTTACTGGTGAAGTAGAGGAAACATCTGTGGAAGGCAGAACATCCTTATCTTTGGCACTTTTTTTGTTCTCTTGCTTTTAGATATTTTTAGTTCTTTATTATTAGGATTAGTTTTTGTAGATTTTCTTCCTCTACCCCTTCCAGCAGAAGATTTAATGGGAGTTACTACTTCTTGCCCAAATGTATTTACAGTTGACTTGGGAATCTTTTTGGATCTTGGTGATTTCTTCTCATTTTTAGGATCATTTTCAGTAGCTATTGATCCTGAATCTATAAAAAGAATTTAATGATTCATTATTTTGATCTAGACCAGACTTACGCCTTGGCCTTGAAATGTTTAGGACAGGTTTAGAAGCTACAATGCTCTTGTCACTTACCAAGCCGTTGTCAACATTAATTAATGAGTCAGTTACTTCATCAAATGTTGCTTCTGTTTGACGACTTGATCTGTCGCCTGATTTTAAACGTTTTGGATGACCTTTGAATTCTACAGACATTTCGTTAGATCCAAAACTTTGTGTAACTCCATCTACTGTGGACACCACTGAAGTGTCTGTAATAAAATCGTTTCCAGAGCAACTACGTGGACGTAGTTTTGCTCGATAAGCTTTCCTGACATTACCACCCTTGTTTTTCTCTTCATATTCCATACCTTTTTGAAAACATGATTCTGAGCATATATCGGTGGTACCTGTAACATCTACACATCTTTCACCCGATTTACGTCGAGTTTTGGCGATACACGCCGTTTTTTCGATATGTTTGTATGCCTCGCCCGACTTTCGACGGGTTCTTTTAGCAAGAGAAACTCCTACAGCTTCTTCTTTGTCCAAGGTGATACTTTTGGTTTCTTTAGGTGTAACATCTTCTAAGATTAATGTATTTGGATCGACAACTACATCATAAGCATTCTGCTGCCGATCACCAGATTTTCCACGAGCTGGTTTTACAGCCATCTTCTTTTTTCCATGCTGCTTTCATTATTCACTTGCTTGCCTACTATAATATCGGTGGTTCCATACCTTATTTTGGTCTTTTTTGGTGATGGGGTTTTGGACTTTATTCTTTCGGCTAACGGTGTATCATCATCTGAGTCCGTCAGCAAACTTGGAGAGAGGTAGTTCGAAGGCATCAGTTTCTTTTCAGCTACAGTTTTAATTCTCGACAATGGTGGCTCACTTGTTAAAACTGTAAGTTTAGGTTGTAAATACGATCTTTGTTCAACGTTATTTTTAGGCCTCCGCTTTAAAATGTTAGGTCTCGAGTGAGCAATCTTGTCATTTATCTCTAATCTATCCTGAACAGGTAATGAAATACTTTGCTTCTTATCCTTTGGTTTTCGTACGTTATTTTTGGTAGTTGGTGTATGTTCTATAGGTTTTGTTTTGCTTTTATTCTTGCCGTTTCCTTTCTCGCCCATTATTGTTTCAAAGCTGTTTTTAATATGTAGGATCAAATCATTAGATGGGACATGTCCCTCTGACTCTTGAGAAACGCAATCCTCGTCTATTAATAGGATTCCTTCAGAATCGCTTCCATGATCTATATTATCGGCATTTATCAATTCTTCGTACTGTATAGCTATTGTAGCCAGAGTATTCAACTTATCAGGCTCGTTTGATTTCGGTATTACCTCAGTGCCAAGTTTTGATAAGGATTGACGCAGATCTAAAAAATATAGTTAAATTGGAATTACACAAGTATAACAAGAAAGTATTACAAATTATAGCAGTAGGCTTCATGCATAATATCAATAAAATGACTCTTTTTTTATTTGTAGAATGTAATAAAACACAATTTACTTTGGAGCTGAAAGTGGTAGACAATGTTATGTTTTCAATAATACTACTCTCTTGGACTTCCATTGTCTTTTATTTTAAATGATACACGACGTTTCGGATGGTGTCTGTTTCCAATCGTTTTGGTTAGTGAGTGGTTGGTAGTAATATCAAGTTATCACTTGAAAATGGTTGGAGATAGACACCATCCGAAACGTCGTGTAGCTTTAAAATAAAAGACAACGGAGGTCCAAGAAAGTAGTATTATTGAATTCAATTTACTTTGTAATTTTCTCACAGATTTCTGTGACAGACAGACAGGCAGAAATAACAAAGTAAATCGTGTTTTATTACATTCTACAGGGTGTTACAGAATGTTGTCAACAAAACCCGGGGGCGGGTTTAACATTAAAAAATAGGAAAAAAGATCATATAAACAAGGGTCCGGAATTGCTTCGTTTTTGAGATACAGGGCGTTGAATTTTACTAACTTTTAAAAATCCTTTTTCAATTTTCTTTAAATTTGGTGTGTGTGTTTGCAATTGGACAACATTAACGAATAAATTTTGGACAGTTTGAAATTTGTTGTTTTATTTAAATTATGTATTTTGTTTAGTTATTATTTGAATTATTAATTAATAAAATTGCAAGCATTGTACTTTATTTTCTCGGTTTACTTAAGCCGCGTTCAGAGAATTATTTTTTTTCCTTAAAAACGAAGCGAGACTCAAAAAAGTAGAGAGACAAAAAGTTGTATTTTTAGTTGCGCAATCTAAAAACTACCTGAAACCTAATAAAACGCAGTGGCGTGACATATTTTTTCTCATTAATATGACCTAAGATACCCCGGGGACACCAATGGAATAAATATTTTAAATGTAATTAATTCAAAAGATACCCATTACTATTGCAAACACACACACCAAATTTAAAGAAAATTAAAAAAAGGATTTTTTAAAAGTTAGTAAAAATCAAAAATTTTTAAAAAATTTCAACGCCCTGTATCTCAAAAACGAAGCAATTCCGGACCCTTGTTTATATGATCTTTTTTCCTATTTTTTAATGTTAAACCCGCCCCCGGGTTTTGTTGACAACATTCTGTAACACCCTGTATATACATTCCAGTCAACCAGATTTCATTAAATTTTTTTAATAATTTTTTATTTCGTTAATGACCGAATTCTCTGTTTACAAATATACAATTTAAATATGCTTGACCCAGTATTTTTAACCCTGACTTTGGTTTAGTTATGATTTGCTGACTTTTAAATTGTTTAAGTTTTAAATATTTTTTCTTTGTTGATTACATATAGTTTTTGTTAATTAAGATTTGTTTTTGCAATATTTAAATGCTCTAATTAAATTTAAAATATTCCATTCTATAGTGGGTTTTACAATACAGGGTGTTTCACAACTTATCCGACAAATCTTAAGGGCCAAAATAAAAAATAAGACAAAACTTTATGTCCTAAACGTTTTAGTTTTTGAACTACGGAGGTGTTAAAAATTTGGTTTTCGGCATGGTCAAATTCCCATCAAATTAAAGAATAAATAACGAGATGATTTTCACTGCAGAACTTGGTATTATTTATATGAAATGACCATGCTGAAAAATGTTTTTAATTTATTTACGCAAAAACCGTGAATCAATTTTAAAAAAATGCAGTGGCCTAGCATTTTCTTATTAAAAATATTTACCCCTAACCTCTCATGGACATTGGTAAAAATTATTTTTTTTTCTTGTATGCTAAAAAATGTCTTCTGGTGTATAGGAGGCGTCTTCCATTTTTTTAATCTGAATTGGGATAAGAGTTATTACAAAAAAAAACAATAATTTTTTTAATTTTTAACATCCCGTAGTTCAAAAACCAAGACGTTTAGGACATATGTTCATATAAAGTTGTTTTCTTATTTTTTATTGTAGAATTAGACCTTAAAGTTTCTCGGATAAGTTTGTGAAACACCCTGTATATCTCTAGTAGTAGATAAAAATATATACAGAACACATAAAAATAATATGACAAGTTCCTTTTTATTTATTTTTTCCTAAAGCCCCTATTTACAGAGATATGTACCCTTAAAGGGCGACGCTGGAAATCGGCTTTTCTTGAATAACTTTTATATTGAAATGAAATGAATGAAATGAAATGAAATATTTATTATCAGTCAAATTGAGTTACAACAACAACTTGTCAAAAACGTCAAATAACTTAATTAATTGGTTGGTATAATAAAATATTTATTTTAATATGGTAAATACAAGTAAGGACTGTTTGGCCAAGTTTATAAATCAGAATTTAATTTTAGTATTAGTAATAGCATTAGCATTAGTATTAACCTAAAATAAATTTAGCAATTTTCCTGACATTGTTTAGCTACATTTAAAAAAAATAAATTTAAATGTATGTTCTCGAATCTTGTGACTAATGCTAATACTAATACTAAAATTAAATTTTGATTTATAAACATGGCCTTTAAAATGGTATCCTCCTAAAACATTTTCCTTTATTAGTTCGCCAGAGGCGGACTAACCCTTACACAATAGTTTTAATTATTTTTACACCCTGTATAATAAAGAAATGAAATATGTATTTTTAAGGAGCTTAGATCCTTAGCTAAAAAAAAAAGGTACTCCTGTTAAAAGTCGACAAATTAAAGCGTTTTCGACAAAAGCAAGGTTTTGTTTAGTAAGGACATCTAAAAACAACAGGTTGTTCTGTTGAAAATGGTACTAAAAAAACTTTAAAAATGATTTTTTTTCACGAAACTAAAAATAATGTTGCAGCATAGTGGAGGGTCCCATAATCTTCGATAATTAAAGCTAGGGAATGCATAAAATAAGAGGAAGCCTATGTCGAACCGACAAACAAAATTATTAACAACAACCCTATATAACCAAATGTTGTCTTTCTCTGGACTTGTAACTTATTGTAATTTATTATTAAACATATTTTATTTATATAGGATTACCAATAATTTATATTAGCTTTGTCAACAAGATTTCATCTTAGACAATAAAGCATGTTTTGAATTGAATATTGAAAAATCAAAAACGCTTCACTTTATCAATATCGGACAAGAGTATCTTTTTTTTTTAGCTAAGGGTTTAAGCTTTTTAAAAAGGAATTTTTTTATTCCTTTATAATACAGGGTGTAAAAACAATCACCATCATTAACTCGGATGGTTATAAAATATACAAATAAATGAATATTCAGGACCCGAAATGAATAAAAATTTTGGCACCATGTACCCTACTAAATGGCTTACATTCGTTAAAACAAGGTGATATCCCATTTAGTTATCGGAAGGCAAGAATAAAACATGCCATATGTAAGGAAAGATTAAGAATATCCCCATGTAAAATAAATGTCCATTTAATTTTCCACAAATATAATAGTCTAAGATCCGAATAGAAAGAGACCTTCACCCATCTGTTTACCGGATAATAACGGTTTAATATTAAAGATAGTATTTAAACAAAGGTATTGCCATACGGTTTCCTAAAAAAATTAGAATTGAAACAAAATATAATTTGGCTTTTCTCCAGAATAAAATTAAGAAGTTTATTCAAGATTTTAGGAAAAATAAAACTTTTATATACCATAAAGAACTATTTTGTTCTTACAAAATATAATAAAAGAAATAAAATAATGAAATATTTATAATTAAATATTTCATTATTTTATTTCTTTTAAAGTATCATAAAACTTTTATTATAAGATTGACTTGTTGGCAGCCTTGGAGAGGGACCATCAGGTAGACACAATCTACACTGACTTCTCCAAGGCTTTCGACAGGGTGAACTTTAAGATTTTTGTGGCAAAGCTTGTAGGTTTGGGCTTTTTTCAGAGACTTATTAAATGGTTAGGTAGTTTTCTTACAGGTAGAACGCAGGCTGTGAAGATTAATAATACTGTCTCAAGAGTATTTGAGGTGACTGGTGTTCCCCAGGGGTCTCATTGCGCTCCCCTTCTGTTTGTGTTATTTGTGAATGATCTGACCGACGTATTACGTCATTCAAAGGGTTTAATGTTTGCTGATGACTTAAAAATTTACAGAATAGTTGGGACGGGGGGGGACGCAGTGGGACTTCAGGAGAATCTCAATGCGCTCTGGCAGTGGACACAGTCGAATCATCTGTTTTTAAATATAAATAAATGTTATTATATCAGTTTTTTTTAAGTCGTGAGAGAATTCCAACAAAGTACTCAATAGATAATGTGGATTTATCCTATACAAAAACTTCAAAGGATATTGGTGTCTGGTTTGATGAAAGGCTAACTTGTTTGTTTGTTGTTGTTGAGCATGTTTCCAGGGTGAGTCTTAAGGGTATGAGAATGTTGGGATTTGTATTAAGAAATTGTTCTCAATTTTCAATTGAGACAATAAGAAATCTGTATTGTTCACTTGTTAGATCGAATGTGGAATATGCCACCATGATATGGTCTCCTTTTTATCACAACCATAAATATATGATTGAACTTGTTCAACACAAATTTTTCAGATTTGCTGTTTTTAAGTATGGTCTGTGTATGGAGAACTATCATAGAGTGGACATGTTGAATGTGTTAAGATTGGCAACGCTTGAGAAGAGGCGACTCATGTTTGATGCATGTTTTATTTTTAAATTGATAAATGGTATTACTAATTGCTCTCAGTTGCTGGCTTTGACTCGATTGAATGTTCCTAATAGATGTGTATTCTACATTCCCTTCCATTCAACAAACTATGGTGAACACTCCCTGTAGATAATGTGATACCAAATAATTATATATATGTATTTTTTTTTAAATTTATTGTTCTACTGTAATTGTTCTGAAATGTGATCCTTAGCTTTATTTAGTTTTTTAAGTATACTTATATTTTATTATTGTTTCCACCATCTGTTTGTTATTATGTTTATATTGTTAACTTTTGTAATCAATAAAAAAATATTGTAAGAATAGAATAGTTCTTCATAGTATATAAGTCTTAATTTTCTTAAAATGTTGAATAAACGTTTTAATTTTATTTTGGAGAAAAGCCAAATAATATTTTATTTAAATTTAATCTCCCAGAAAACAAATAAAGCATAAAAGAAAAAAATTAGGTCAACGCTATGACCAATTTAAAAAAAATAAGTTTTAAAATTTTTGAGTGACCCTGTAGTATGTCAATTTTCATTTTTTTATATGACAGTAGTAATATATTAGTATATTTAGTTTCTTCGATTTTATAAATAAAGCTGTATTAAAATTTTGAAATTTTAAACTTTAAAAAATCTTTTTGGTACACTCTGTATTACTTGAAAACATATATTTTAATAACTAGCATACGTACCCATTTAAAAATATAGGGGTTGCCATTATACAAGGTGTGTCAAAAATTTTGAGGTTATTTTTTTAAATTAAATATGGCCTTGACCTAATTTTTTTCGGCAACCCTATGGCGATATCTTTTTTATATACTATCTTAAATATAAAACAGTTTTTATCCAGTAAACAGATGAGTGAAGGTCGCCTCCTATTCGGATCTCGTACTATAACTTCAACTTACCTTGTAAAGAATCTTCATTAGTATTGTACGTAATAAAGTTGGAACACTCTACTTTATTTCCATTTTTCGGTAGAGACGCTGCAAAACTTGCTGCGGAAGGAATACTTGAAGGCTTCAGTTGCATCTTACTAGGACTATGATAGGATTTAAGCTCTGCAGTTTTATAACTGTCATACTGAATATTTTCCACTGGTCTGGTAACGCTAGAAACATTATAAGGTTGTATCAACAGGTTAGGAGTCTGATTATATTGACTAAGGTCTGCTATTTTCCTTTCTGTAATGTTATTGGTCGCTAAATTTAAAGGTGTTGGCACATCACCATCTTCTTTTAGTAAAGTCTCAATATTTTCTCCAGTTCGATTTATAGGATGACTGGACTTTCGTTTATTAGCTTTTTTCACTTCCTGTATCCTGGGTATAACTAAACTTGATTTGTTTAATCCTTGAAAATTATTACCTTCAACCTTTGTTTCAATATTATCAGGCTTTACTATAATTTCATTCTGTAAGATTTTGACACTCGATAAATTTAATGCAGAGGCTTTCTCAGTAGATTTATTTCTAACATTTTGTAAAAATTCCAATGGATTATCGCGCTTTTTGTTTCTTCATCCTTTAAAATTAGCATTTGCTTCGCTGTGTGTATTATTGGCGGTGGAGTGTACGCTACAACTTCATCTTTCTGTAAATTCCCAAAATTATTAGTGGCTGTTTGACCATCCCCTTCACAAACATTGTTATCCACATTAATGTGCTGTATTTCTTTATCTAAACTGGAAATTAATGTGACAGAGGTTTCTGAAGGCCCTAATATATCCTTAATGGAATAAGATGACAAAGCTTGAGTACGGTTTTTGTTTTTGCAGCATTTATATCAAGAGTACTGGCAATACTCTGATTTTTTGCCATTAACGTTTTATCATTAATTAAAGGTTCTTTGGGAACCACATTTGTAGTTTCGGACAACACAATTTGTTGTTTGGTAACGAGTTCATTTGAAGAAGGACGTTCTGCTTCATTACCAGTACATTTAATTTTTTCTTGTTTGGTGTAACTACTAAGCGCTGTATTTTCAATCGTCTGAATTATTTGTTCTATTATTTCGCGTATACTATGATGATCTGCAAAATCCTGAATATTTTCATCACATGATGATTTAACATCTGGAACGCAATTACCTACAGCTTCTAACTTTTCACTAGGTAATTTATCATTTTCTGATTGATAATTAGGTTTCTCTGGTTGCATATCTTCTCCTGAAACATTACTATTATTTGGTGTAGTATCACATTTAGAATTTTGTGTCTCTAAACTAGTAAGTGATTCTGCTATGAAGCATACAGATTCTGTTAGTACTGGATTCTCTGATGCAGGGTTCAGATTGTCTAGCAGTTCTAAACTGCCCTGAATATTTATGTCCTTTTCAAGTTTATTTTTGTCTTCAATTAACACATTTTCTTCCTGTTCAGGAACTTGTTTAATATTTTTTTGATTTTCCTTATTTTCTTCAACAAGGTCCTTTTTGCTAAATTGTGGTTCCCTATTTTGGAAACCTTGCATGTCATTTAACAGTTTTTCATTTTGTTCTTTTAGACAGGCAATATTTAGACTGTCTTGATCTTTACACAGATTACTATCTGTAAGATTATTTTCAGAAATATCCTGCTCACCCTCAAAACTAGTTTCTATCTTCTTTGCTTCATTTTCTTCCATTGTATAAGTATCTTCTTCTTTGTCATCAAACTCTAGGGAGTATTCACTAGTTGAAATCTCAACTGTATTATCGACTATGCAATCTTTCATATACATTGGAGCTTCTTCGTTTATGTGTTCCTCAACTATTTGTTCTTCAATGACATCTCCCGGCTGTAATTCGACTTCTGTCTCATCGAATAGGCATTGGATATTCTCCTTGTCACTTCCGAGATCTTCAATAATTACACAGTTAGGAGTTGTTGTTTCAGTAGTCCTCTTACAACTGACTATTGGTTCATTAACGTTAGCAACTTCATTGTTATCGGCTTTACAAACATTTTCAGCAGACTCTGTAATGCGGGTACTGTTTTTGGATTTTTTTATTATCCTATTAACATTATCCTCTTCTAAGCTCTTATTTATATTATCAATATTAACATCAGTTGTTTCTACATCTTTCTCAATTTGTATATCTTCTGGAAGAATTTCTGTATACTCATTTGTCGTATTTTCAGATAATTGTTCAACTGATTGTAGATTAGTTATTTTATTATTATCTTTTTCTAGTTCTTCATTTGCCAGAATGTTAGGTTTTCGTGATAAGCTACCTTCAGCCTCTGAATGCGACAACTGTTTATTTCTAAGTAACTTAGAAGGATCAGTTAACGGTTCAGTTGCGGTAAAAACGTCTTGTCTAGTTTTATTTCTATAAATACTTTTTGAATACACCTTGACAACATTTTTAGTTGCTTTCTTCCGTGGCTTTCTTTTCGAATTAATGTTGGAATTGCTAGTTACAAATGTAGGTGTTTCTGTACTACAATTTGTTGCTTCTATTTTGGACAAATTTTCGGAAGACGGTTTTGTATCTTGTAGTGATTGCTCCTTTTGCGCTAATTCTTTAACATTAGAAACTTTATCTATAATAAAAGAAATTTCTTTAGATTTCTGAGTGTCAGTATTATCTGGCATAAGGGTTTCTTCTTTTGTCAACAAAATTGTGTTTACGTCATTATCTGGTGATTTTGATAGATGACTCTCATTTTGTAGCAGTTTCTTTTCTGTTGGGTCAAATTCTATGTCAGTCGTTTCAGCTACATTGACATTATTTAACGTTTCTAGTACTGGTAGATCACTTGGATAAAAGCCCGTCTCTTGATTCTTCTGCGATATGTCTGTAATCTTCTGATGGCTGTTACTACCCAAAGTGGTTTCTACTGGTTTCTGGATGTCTGAATCTACTGAATGAACTTCTTTAGTTTTGTTTAGTAAATGCGTGATTTGAATTAAGTCTTTAGCATCTGTAAGATCAGGTGAAGAAAAAGTTTGGTCAGTAACAATTTCTGATATTTCTGCTACCTGTGTCTCTTTATTATTGTTTTGACCTAATTCTCCATTATTCTGAAGACTGTCATTAGCAAAAGATGCTTTCTTAAACCCTTCCTTATCACAAATCTCCAAAGAAATTTGATTATTTTGGGGAACTTCTTTTATTACTGTTTCACTTTCTTGTACTTCATGTAACTGTACCTCAGAATCATTAATATAATCTGCATTTTCAATTGTTGTCTTTACTGTTGTCTCTTTTTCAACATAAATTTCTGTGGTTTCAGTACCCATTGTTGGTATGGTCTGCTCATCAGTTCTAATAGGTATTTCTTCATTATTTTTGTTCTGTGTTGGCACATTTTCCAGACCCATATCTTTTTCTACCAATTTTTTATTTTTAGCTAATTCTTCGATTTTTTGAGGGCTCTCAGATTCTTCATTATCTCCGAAAAAATCAGTGTCTTTACCCATTTTCTTATGTAACTCTTTAACTTTATTATGCTTAGTTGCAAATGCTGGCTGAATATTGGTATCTTCTGGAAGCAACTGTTCATTTTGAGATAGTTCTTCAATTTTATGAACGTCAATATCTTTTACCTCAAGGGTATCAAAATCGGTGGTGGAAGATATTTTTTCCTGCTCTTCTATTACTATTTCTTTTGACAGTATATCGGTATTACCGGGAAAAGGTAAGGATACTTCTGTCTCACTATTTGGCTTTAAATCTGTCTGGCTATTCTCTGAGCACAGCGCCGTGTCTTCGACTAGCCTATTTTGAGGTAAGTCAGCAACGCTATGAAAGTCAGTAGAAGAGGATGCTGGTTTATCATCATTTTCTATAGGGGTTTTTGCTGGTATAATAATCTTACAAGTTTTTCTATTTATAACTACATTCTTTCTTTTTACTTTCGGTATTTGTACAGAAGTTTCATTAACTAATTCTTTATTTTCATGTATATTTTCAACTTTTTGAAAAATAGTGACAGAATTGCCACAAGCTTCTTGTTTTCTGTCTGTTTCTTTTGGTTCACTAGTTGTGGGCATATGTAGCGATTCTGTATTGTCCACTATTAAGTTCTGTAGATCTGTAACTGATTCTCCAAATAATACTTTCTCATTTTCAGTACAGGTTGCTGTTTTTAAAGAGTTTTGTTGGTTTTCTGTATTTTTTCAATTGAAACTTTTTGTTCCGAACAATCTGAGCTTTCCTCAGTGACCTGAAAGGTGCCTTCTTCAATTTGTTTTTGGCAGTCAATTTTATTTAATTCACTGTTTACTTCATTATCATCATTTGTTGATCCATAAGTTGTATTTTCCAATTTATCTTCTACACATACATCAATGGGAAGCTGAAGATCAGTAATAACCATAGTTGATTCCTCTATTTTTTTTGGAATCTGCTCCTCGCTCACCTTAATTTCTAAGTCTTTAATCACATTTGGAGTCCTGGATTCACTAAATTCGTCAGGAATTACCCCCTTATTTGTTGATTCTAACAATTTATCAGTGCTTTCTTCTGTTAAGAAGGAAACCTTATCAGTATTTGTATCTTCTTCTATGTCATCTTCTAAAAGAATACTTTCATCTAAATCACTATAGTCACTTGAACTACTGGTCTTATCTTGTCTTTGAGTGTATTCAATACTTTCTGTATCAAATTTATCTTGTTCAGAAGGCGACTGCATAGTTACTCGCATAGTGTTGTTATTAGTAGATTCTAAATGTACTTCATGATCTTGAAGTGCTTCATGACCATGTGAAACTTTACTACTTAAAAATAAGTTTTCAAAATTGCTTTCATATTCACTTTCAAATGTGTCAGATGATACCCAATTTGAATCAGTATCATTTAAATACTTGTATATTATTACTGTATCACTTTGGTGATTTGTAGACCTATGAGATTTTAACACTTCAGAAGACACAGGTTGAGATGCATTAGACGTTTCAAGTTGTGCACATTCATGATTTAAGTTTGTAGATGCTGCTTGAATATGTTCTATGGTGGTTTGTATAGAATCTTTAGAAAGTAAAGGCTCTGTTTCTTTACTTATTTGAACATTATTGTCTTCATTTAAATTATTAGTGGATTGTGTTGGACTACTTGTTGATGTTTGAGTTTCAGCACATTCCGTACTCAATATATTATCTTCAATTAAATTATCAGTGGGCTGTGTTTGATTTTCTAAAGCTGTTTGAGTACATTCAGAACTTAAATCATTTTTTGTATGTTGAGTATGTTCTACAAGAGACTCAATATGGTCATCTAAGTGGGAGGCATCCTTAGAGCCTATGGAGTTATCCTCATTTAGTTCTTCAACACTCTGTGGTGGAGTTGTTAAGGTCTGTGTATTGAGATCTATAATTGTAGGATGTTTATTTGGATTACCAGGTACATATTCTACATTTACATCTGAGCTTTGGATTGTTGGGGTAGTATTAATTATTGATACATTACTTTCAGTCGTCTCAACATCGGCCGATTGCACATTGTCTTTCGGAGATATAACTAAGTTGTTGTTGACCATTCGGATAGTCACCTATGAATAAAAAATTTAAGATAGAAATTATATTTAAAATATCATTTTGTCCTATAGATTATTTTTCTAATAAAATAGTAATAGTAAAAAGCATGTTAAAAATATTTTTCGGAAAATATCTAGGTTAAATAGATTAATGTTTTAAATATTTAAATGTGTTCACCGGATATTTTTTGAATGCAACAAATAATGTTAAAATTGTAGTGTAATATTTTCTCATCGAATTTGGCACTGTAGATAATGTAAAAACCACAAAACTTCACTTTTTGACCATTTTATTTCATTTCATATACATTGTGACCAAAAAATATGAGAACAAAATTATGTCAGACTCCTGGTTAAGTAAGTTAATTAAAACGAACTAGTAGACAAATTCCACTTTATATTTAAATTCATTTTTTTATAATTCAGAGGGGGTATTCTGCACTACTTTTTTTTGTTTGTTGAAAATAAAATGTACTCACCTTAGAAGAACCCGTCAACAACTTCAAGTCCCTAATTTGACGTAAAATTTCCACTTCATCCTGCGTCCGCTTGCTAGAATTATCTTGTTCACTTTCACTGCTATCACTAATTACAAAGTCACCAGATCGTTCTGAGGTTGTCCTTAATCTAGAGATCACATTTTTATTCTTACAACTATTTTCACTTACATTATTTACACTATTTACAATTTTATCACATTTACGCCTAGACACTGAATTTTGGATGGTTTCTCTGTTGGAACTGTCCTCATCCTCACTATTATCATCTAAAAGATTTATAACGTTATTATGCCGCAGAGCTGTCGTCGTTATTAGTGGTCTGTTTTGAGGATTTGGTTTCATTCTGCACGGACTACGCGGCTGTGTGTCTGTGCACAAATCAATGACGTCAGGTCTGCTATTCTTTCGTAAAAATTTGTTATGTTTGAATAAATTAAAATGTTTTTCCATACTTGGTTCCAGCAAATAGTCGTCTTCTTTCTTGATGTCCTCTTGTTTGATATCATCGATTACTATAACCTGCCCAGTGTCAGTTAGTTCGTCATCGGAAATAATTATCTCCTGACCTAAATAAAAAAAAGAAAGAATTACTACTTTAAATTTCGTTAATTATTTTTTATGTTTAATTGTATTTCATTTTACATTGTTTAAGATGTTTGCATTTTGTTGTAATCGCGAGGTATATTAGTTATTATTAGATATAGAGTCTTGGGGTCATTGCAAAGTGTTGCTACTTTTTGATGAAACAAAAGATTACACTCAAAGATTCTTTATGGCTCTTTTTGTTTTTGACATAATGGACGAAATATTTTTATTTTTGGTATGTCAGTTGTCTTGTTTATTTATTCTTTGGAGATATAAACCAAATATACAGACTCATATTACAGAACACATAAAAATAGTATGATAAGTTCATATATATTTTTTTCTTAAGCTCCTTATTACGGAGATAGGGGCTCTTAAAGAATGCCTCTGAAAATTGGGTTTTCTTTATTAACTTTTATAGTACTTGGTATAATAAAATAATGTTTTAATAATAATACATATTATTTGGCACTCCTTAAAATAGTGTCCTTGTGCATTTGCATTCATTAGTTCGCCTGGGGCGTAAACAATTAAAAGTGAAGGTATGCAATTTAATAGAAGATGTTATGAGACATTTTACTGTAGAAGGGCAAGATCAAATCTAGCTTTAAGTGCCCCATTATATAGAATGCAACAACAGCATGACCGACACTGCCAGAGCATAGATATATTTAATCTATCGAAGAGTCAATTTAAAGCTAAATTAAAATTAATTTTATTCACTCCGGATAAGTGATGCTCTTTGTAATGTACCTATGTTATGTGTAAACCAAGTGTAATGTATTTACATTTGATTTTTTTCCTTAGATTAGGTTTGCATAGTATCATATTATGTATTATTCTGTAAATGGTTAGTTATTGTAGCAACTGTAGAACAAATAACTAAATAAATAAATAAATAAATACAAAAAAGTGTAAAACATGTAGAAAAATGGGGTTTTAAAAAATAAAAATCAAATGAGAGGCCTAATTTCAAAGTAAACAGCCTTCATTTATACTTTTTAATACAACAGTAAGATAAATGTATCATTTACTTGTATTTTTCAGTGCTGAATTTAAATAAATCACTTTTAGGCCATGACTCCATCCATAACAGAATGTTTAAACTTAAGAAAGAATGGATTACATGCAATACAGGATGATTCAAAAATCGATCACGAAACTTAAGGGGGTGATTCTACTTGACAAAATAAGGGTAGAGCTCCATATAATTTTTTTTTCAAAATGTCATTCGTTTTCGACTTACAAGCCGTCAAAGTTCAATTTTTATTTTGGTTTTTTCGCCATTTTGCATTTATTTTTAAACCAATCCAGTTGGTATTTGGTAACAAATCGAGCTTTGCAGATTCTAAAATTTTAAGACAAAAGTACTTTTTTAAATACCGCCAAAGGGCACTTTACCTAAAACTTAAAATTTATTTAAATCTTAACTTTTTATTTTGACAGATATCGCAAAGCTGGGAGCGCCATTTTATAGACAATCAAAAACTTTAAAAATAAGGTATGCTTTATTAAAGTCGATAAACCTCACCATTTAAGCACCAATAGACATCAAAGTTTTCATCAATTTCAATATAGCCCCTTTAAATATTGTGAACCACATTAGCTTTTGACCAAGATTTGTGTGCAAAAAGAAGGGAAAATATAGTGAAAATAAGGTTGGTTTGATTTACAACTTTGATGATGGATATCTCGAGAACAAAAGGTTTACCAAAAACAAAATCGTGATCAGCGCCTCAAAAATCCTTGTACGTTAAATTTCGTCATAATCGGAGTTGCCGCAACTTTCTAGATAATTACCAAAAATTACATTAAATTATTTAATAAATACTTACATTCCAAGCGTGGCTTGGTAGTCTGAAGTTGAACTGGGGCATTTAGGGCTTTACTACTGGCTCTATCTACTTCTGGAACAATATTGAACACTTTGCAACATTTTAACAGGGGATCATTTTCTTGATCGATTTCCACTTTAACAGAACCGTCAAATTCTTTATAACACGTTAACGGCGTTGGATCTCGTCTTAATGGTCCAGGCTCTGAACTAAGATTTATTCTGTTGATTACTTTCCTATAAAAAATAATATATTATTTCTTGGTGATGAAAAGCTAAAGCGTGCTTGCACGCAAGGAATTGTAAAATGAAACTTTTGAAAAACAGCCCAATCAAACTTAGGCAAAGGTCCGCATGCCCCGCCGGACTCGTGAGTTTTGTAATACACACGGTCAGATTTGCACGCGTGCATTGACTTTTCATGCAAATGTGAAAGTTTTGCATCACCTTGTATGGTCCCGTATAATGGGTCTTTCCCAACTACTGTACAAAACTTAAAGAGGTGATTTCTTATACCTTTTTATGAAAAAAAGTTCCTATTAATAAATATTGGGACTGGCTTCATTTCTGAAATACAAAGAGTTAAAGTTAAAAAAAAACTCGGTATTTTTTAAATATCTTACAAACCTTAAGGCCGATTCAGATGAAATTAGGTACACTTATTTAATGTAATAAGGCGCTTGTCAAGATCTACCTAGATTAAGAATATCGAGCCACTGGGCACTAAAGCCAATATTATTAAGAAAAAAAGTACGCCACTGACTTTTAATGAAGTTTTTATATTTTTTTCGATTAAGCAATAAAAAATGCAACCTTTGGTCACTTGTATTTTCTTTGTATCTCACTTCCTTAAGCAAATTCTAAAAAAATAAGGCCACTCTCAAGTTATTTTAAAAAGTTTCCATAAACAACATTAAACAATATCCAAAATTAAAAAGTAAAAAAATTCGTCTTAGTACACTTAATAAGTGTACCAAGTTTCATCTTAATAGGTTTAAGGGTTTTTAGATATTTAAAAAATACCAACTTTTTTAAAAACTTTAACGCCCTGTATCTCAAAACTGATGCAAGTCCGAACATAATATGTTTAAGGAAATTTTTAATATAAGAAATTGCCCCCTAAGTCTCATAGGTACTGAGTTAGGAAACAGGGATCCCTAGCCCATTTTTACCATTACTACCAAGCTAATTTTTCGTGACTAGCTTTATTTTGATGAGACGCCCAACTTTTTTCCTTACAATTTTCGTTGGTTTAAACCTAAGTCTGAATTTATCAACGAAACATTTGAGTGTTTTTCTTTTATCTTTGTGACGACAGCCCACAAAGGCTTGTGGTAACAAGGGGACATTCCCTACTCGTTATTACCGATTTCGTTTAAATTTATAGGACATGTAGAACTTGATTAAAGATGAAATTACCCAATTGGGAACTCAAGATGGTCAAGCGTGTAGAAAAAAAAAAATTAACGACTTTTTACCATTTAAGCTGTAAATGTTAACAAATTTCTTAACCAGCTGGCTTAGCGGTAAAAGCTTAGACTAGTAATCTCATGGTCGTGAGTTCAATTCTGTATCTGGTAACATTTTTTTTCTTAATTAACAAAGAAGTGAATAATTTATTTTATTTATTTATTTATACGCAAAAGACATATAGAATGTAATTTTTTAAATTGATTGGTCGTTTCTTAATAATATTAATTTTTATTTGAAGGCCGCTTTTAACCTCTGTACACAAACATTAGTCTTTGCGCAAGTAAAAAAAATTGATCCTGACAAATGACAAATTAAAAAGAAATTTAAAAAAAGTGTCCTCATACGAAATCGAACTCACGACCATGAGATTACTGTCGGGGCTCTTACCTCTAGACCAGCTGTTGGTTGAGAAATCTGTTAACATTTATAGCTTAAATAGTAAAACAGTCCCATTTTTTTTGGGTAATTTCATCTTTAATCAAGTTCTACATGTCCTATAAATATGAGCGAAATCGGCGATGCGAGTAGGGAATGCTCCCTTGTAAGTACCAGAGTACCGTGGGTGTCAGGTTATTAGATTTTAACCCATCTTTCCCATTTTCCGTCAACGTTGTCCAAGCACTAAAATATGCAATTTTTTCATTTTACAGTACCTTTTAGACAACACGTTAGTGCCACAACGGACGTTATTTTTAAATAACTACTAAATAAAAATGTCTTCCCGGCTGCGGATCGAGCCCGGGCCTTCTGGGTTACTAATCAAAAACTCTGTTCAGTACCCTACCGAAGAAACAAAACAAAAAATTCATAGCTCATATTTTACATCATATTTTACTAATAACTCTTTACAAAATGAATATATTATAATATTTATGTAATATTTGTTGTAATTACTTACTGTCTTATATCCTCGAAAAACGTATGAACATCATATGACACTTCCTCAAACAGTTGAAAAATAAGTTGCCATGTGTCATTTGAATTGAATTTTCCTTTATTATATACGCAATATTCCGAATAAATCCTTTTCAGTAGCGTCAGCATACGCATTTCAACAGTTAATCTGTACATATCCGTGTCATATTCAGGATTATTTAAGATGCTCATTTCCAGCTCTATATACTTTACCAGTAGCTCTTTTAAATCTTCTTCTAGAGGATATGAACCGCTAATCTAAAAATGTAACAAAATAAGAAAAACTGAAGCAACAACCACTAAACCAAATGTATTAAGGCCTTTAAAACGAGATGCTTCATGACCCACTATTCATTTGAAAAAAGAAAAGTTGCTAGTGCTCCCTTGGCTCTAAGGTATGTGACCGAAATTATTGTTATGCCAAAAAGTAGTTTAAGTGACACCATTTCACCAAAAATTTTACCCGGTCTCGACATCTTGTCTTATTCAAAAGATAAAAGGGGCGAGGACTTTTAATATCCTCACTGTATTGTGTAAGCCTTAAAAGTCAGTAATCATCGTTAAAAACACAATTAAGCAATATTTAGGCTTTTTTCATAAGCTTTTACTTATGTCATGATCAAAAACAAATGACAAAAAAGTTGTATATTGAAAAGTTTCTTAAAATGATCCAAAGATTATCGGAAAGTTGGTTATTTTTACGGTTTTGTAATTTTGGGAAATTTAATGTGTTAATTATTACCATTACCAAAAATCAATTAACTTTCCGATAATCTTTGGATCATTTTAAGAAACTTTTCTATGTACAACTTTTTCTCAAAACAAATATTTAAAAAACGGCAGCGAATCGCGTTTTAGCTAATTTAACGTGCTACGACATCCTCTTAAGAACAACAAAAATTGCCAGAGTTTAGAGTGTACTCTTTGTTCGGCCTCTGAACAGTGCGGAGTCGCGTGGAAGATTACAGAATTTTTTCCGGTGTGGCGGTTAGATGAGCTGTACGGGCGTTTTTACTTTCGGGGATCGAGCAAAGATTCACGCTAAAATGACATCTTTCTTTTGGAGCTAAGCGCAGTGAACGAAATTCCTATAAGCTGGTGTTTTCCAAGTTTTGGTGATGTGCACGTGTTTTCGTAACGGCCAAGGTCGGTGGCGCCCACCGCTTGAAGCGTCAATTCTGACAGTAACGGGTTATACGTAATACCAGTACCAGTTCTTGTTTTGACATCTGTCAATTTATGCATTGCATCGATATTTGATTATTTTGCATGTTTTGGAATTTCTGGGAGCTACGACTTTGATTATCCAGATTTTCCACCGACGAAGCCCTGGAAAGCATAGTCCGGAAGGAGAGCTGGCGAATTGCACCTGAAGGTACCAGAGCCAAGGACAAAAATAGAATAGGATAGTATACGCAACGAGCGACAATACGTCGGCGATTAAAAAAATGTTAAAAGCACGGCTTAAAAGCATACTTACGTAACAGAGTTGGGGAATACTGAAAATCGGTATTCGAATACGAATACCGGAAAAAGAAAGTATTTGAATATCGACTATTTTAATACTTGGAAGAAAAAAGTCTTTGAATACATGAATACCCGGAATCGGTCCTTACCTCTTTTTCTTCCTATTTTGCTTCCCTTTGTTAGTCAAATCATGACAATTTTAGTTCGGAAACCACTTACACTTTTCGGTATTCGAATACTCAAATAATAATATTCGTCGAATACTTCTAAAGTATTCAAAGTATTCGAATACAGAATCCCGAATACTGAGCAAAATAGTATTCTGCCGAATAATATATATACAACCACCTAAACTAATTTTGTTCAGGGTTTTTATTCTTACCTAACAGGTATGAAACACACGCCTTACAGTTTTTCCAACGGTTTTTTTCGTGATTTTACTGTGGTTCAACTGCTCTTTATTACATATTTAATTTAACGATGGATTCAATTTTGGATCCAATGTTTTTAACTTTTAGCCTTTAACTCACTACGTTACGATACGTTACCGATCGCGATATGGATACGTGTGCCGTCTGGATTAGTTTAACGTAACAGGTAAAACTAATGTATCGCTTCTGCGCAAGCGCATTACAATACGGATAGGGATACGTGTTAATTTTTTAAACTGCTTTTTGTCTCTATTAACTAACAAAACCTAACTTAACATACCTTGGCTACTCTGCAATTAAAATTGTGAAGATAAATAAGTTGTCTATGAGTTCTTCTTACAAAGCTGGGAGTCCTCTTCACTTGGTTTTCGTTTCAATTATGTGTCTGAAATTTTGCAAAGAAAAATATTGAAAAATCATTTCAGATTATTGTACAATATTGTTTTCATGAAAGTAATATATAAATTCTTAAATGAAACACATGAATTTGGATTTCTTCTTGGGAATCTGGAGACTTTCTTCTTAGGGCGGGCATTTCATTTCTTGATACAATCTTCAATATATTTTTAAATATTTGAAATAATAAAGTAGAAAATAATAAAAAAGTAGAATTAACTGTTTTAATTACTTTTAAATGCAAAATCTTAAAAAAGGAAATAAATAAATAATAATTTTCATTATTTTGGTAATTCTTTAGGCTTCTTCCAACTTTTCTTCTGTTATTGCTTCTCGGTCTTCTTTTCTTCTCAGGTAAACTTCGAGTCTTCATGAGCTGGTACTCTTACTTCTTGTTTTCATAGGTTTATTGAAATATATTATTTATTAACATGGGTAAATACTAAACCGTTTTCAAATAGTATTAAATAAATTAAAATTCTAATTATAATATCTTTAAGTTTTACAACTCCCATTTTAAAATGTGACGACGACCTTTTTGAAAATAAAAAAAGTATCATTAATAACATGTTGATTTAAAACTATGCATAAAAGTAGTTTTAAAGTGAATTGGCAGCACCAAGCTAATAAAATTGCAGAATAATTAATTAATTAGAGGCCACTCTGGCCTCAAGACTGGATAATGAAAAAAGTTAAATAAAGTACAAACAGTACTCTAAAGGTACGCGCACATTCATCGGCATCGGACGGTAGGCGACGGATTTTCTATCAGGGTATTGCACATTATGTCGTCGGTATTGTAGGAAGCACCACCTTCTAGATGTTTTGAATTGTACTATTCTCGTTAGTACAATTCTAACATCTAGAAGGCGATGGTAGGAAGAATTAAAATAAAAGTCAATAGTTAAAAGTTGTCAGTTGCGAATGTCACTTTGAGCGATGTGTTTTGAAAGAAAAAAATGTTCAAAAGGAAAAAATGTTCAAAAGGGAAAAAAGCAGACCTATATAAATACCATTACTATAATACCGATTATTTAAATTATACAGTTCTTGGGTCTAGAAAGTGGGAGCAATTCCGATTTTGACAAAATTTGGCATATGGGGGTTTTTCCAAGTTTTTACATTAAATTGCATTGCTTTACTTTAATAACGCCGCAACATTACATACACAGAGGGCTTCATGGCACATTGAGATTAAAATAATTCAAAGTAAAGCTTTGCAATTTAATGCAAAAATAAGAACACATTTTTTAAATATCATTAGCTTTGCGTTATCATTTTAAGAAAGTATATTAATGTGTTAACAACAAAATATAAAAACTGCACTTGGTTTAAATGTCTTTTTAAAGTTAAAAGAAGTTTTAAATTTTATTTTATTAACGAGTTTTTAGTTTATATTTATTATTATTCAATGCCTTAAAGCCTTAAAAATTTCCATACAAAATTTTTACGTATCTTGGTACACAATACCTATACCTAAACTTTTTTAGCAGCGTTTACTGTATATCTTGTAAAGTTCTCGCCAGTAGAGAAGATGCCTTTGGCGTCACCACTTCTGTCTCACTTTCAATAATTCTCCTTTTTGTTGCTCGCACACGATGTAAACGACGCGTTTAGACAGCGATAGTTGATTGCCGTCTTTATTAGTATGACGCTTGTGGTATATTTGTAACTGGTTTTTCAGGGCCGTATTATCCATTAGGCTGACTAGGCTACAGCCTAGGGCGCCATGAAAAAATAGGCGCCAGATACAGGGGAGTAATAGGCGCCAGACAGGGGAGGTTTTAAAAAATTTAGGTTGAGTGGGGATTTTTGGTGACTAATTTCTCTGTGAATAAGGTGCTTTGGAATCAAATAGAGAAATAGGCGTGAAAAGGAGGGAATGGCCTTCTTTTTTTGCTCTTCAAAAAGTTTTTTGGTGGAAATAGGCGCTCCGGGAATTCTAGCCTAGGGCGCCTCAAACAGTTAATACGGCCCTGTGGTTTTTAGTTTAACACAGATTAAAACAGAATTAAATTGCTATAAAAATACATTATCTAATCTGCACGCCGCAGCTTAACATAATTGTTGAAATAAATAGTAAGGTTTTTAAATAATAAGGATAAAATTAATTTAGTTTGGTGACTATTGAATTATAGTCTTTAAAGTATTACATAAAGTTATTACTGAATTAAAAGTGTTTGTTTTTGTCCATGTGACGAAGCACTATGGAACGTAGCGGTATCGGTATCGTCCGGATTTTAATTCAATCGCTATATTCTCGCGGCATTTTTAAAATCCGATGCAAACCGTCCGGACCTATGTGCAATGCTCCATTTAATTTCATTGGGAGTATTTTTTCCGTTCCGTACCGCCCGTCCGATGCTGACGTATGTGCGCGTACCTTTAGACAGTAAATCTACGTTTTCGTATAACAAATAGGCTAAAATAGGTTTGGATATATTATAAAATTTTAATATTTTAAGCGATAAGATTGATAAAATTGTGATTTTCCATTATGTAACATATCAATTTGTTCCAATAAGTGAAAAGACTTGGTCCAACAATAAAGAAAACAGTAATTAAAATTTTGAATTTTAAATCGGTATTTTGTAAAAACTAGTCGCATGGTCCAATTCAAATTTCAAATATACATTTTTTTCTTTACAACATTTACTTATACAATTTTAATATATTTTTAAAAATATTAGATCTTCACTCCTGGACATTTTTCATATTTTTAGTTATAACTCGCCCTGTATATTGCCAATCGGAGTAACTAGTTCTGAACCATGAGACCAGTTTTTAAAAAGACCGATTTAAAATTCAAAAAATTTTCGATTCATTTTTCCTCTTGGTAACACCTATCCTGGGAAACAATATATATTTTTGAAAATTTGTATCCTGTGGTATATTTTTAAAAACATTTTGTATAGGGTAAAATCCATCTCCATGCATCAGTTTACAATACAAAATGCTTTTAGAATATACCGTATAATCCCAATAAAAAAAAAAAAAAGAAACTTGGTGTTCCATTAAAAAAAAAAAAAAAAAAAACTTTGGTCTACCACAATCACTGAATCACACTGAACAAGAAATAATGACTTTATTCTGTGCTATGCTGTTTCTTAATATTATCATATGCAAAGTTAAAACTTAAAATATACAGGTGTCTTAGTAACTATTTTATATCCAGATAAATACCTTTTTGATATCGAAGGCAATTATTCTTGATTTTTCCGATGTAGGCACCGAACACGAGAATCTTCTGAATTTGTCCCTCATTGGATCTTAAAATACAAATAATAGAAAAAAATTATATACAAATTATTTATTTATTTATTCTCAGTATCTACAGCGTTCGCCAATTATATAAAACAATGATCATAAAATATAATAATTACCCAGTAAACTTAAAGAGATATAACCTTATGACATTATTTGACAGAAGAATTTACACTAGCATAGTTCATTTTTTTAAACTTATGAATGGATTAGCGTTTGATAATGTAACTTTAAAATCGGTGAATATGTGTGTTCCGAACAGGACTAGAATGGTTGGCTTTAGAACTTTTAGTGTTAAGACATATTATAGAATGAACTATCAAAGAAAATCTCCTGTAAATTCAATGATCATAAATTATAACAAACATCAGCAATTCTGTGATATATTTGGTGACCCTAATAAAATGTTTAGGAGGAAAATTAAGAATGCATTATATGGTAAAAATAATAGTGTATTGTTTAGTTAGACTATTAGTAGTAGAATATATGTAGGCAATAACTAATAAGTATGTATTAAGTAGCTTAAGGAACTGGACACTTGGAATACTCTTGTTGTGTACCAAGTGTCCCCTTATTAAACACAACCTGTAATTAGGCTTAGATATTGTATGTATCCGCCTGTAGTTGTTGTTGAATAAATAAATAAATAAATAAATAAAAAAGAGTAAGTTTTTTACAGCCGTTTTCACCAATCTCTGATAAATATTTATAAGGCTGATAGCCGTTTCATTGTCAGATAAAGGGACGGTAACTATCATATTTTGAAAGAAAAAAATTCATTAAAATGAGTTCTGTATGTTATTTTTTTCTTTTTTTTGCGGATGAGTTAAATGTAGCAATTAATATAAAGTCAATATGTAGTAAATGCCAGCTTAAAAAAAATATGTTATTTGAAAGATAAATCTTAGCAAACAGATAACTATCAGGCTGGCAACTATAAGAATGGTGAATACGGCCGTTAATCTACTGAATCCACCTATATTCTGTTAACATTTTTAATTTTAGTGTTTAAATTGAGCCTTACCTGAAGTACCAGCCGAGGTCTGGTTGGCTGGTTTTGCAATATCTCTATAAAAACTGCTTTTATCGCCGCGTCCACCATAACATTGTTCTGTGCCTGAAAAAGTAAAACCAGGTTAATTTTTGCGGCAAAGGAAAATAAAACAATACCAGTTGCAAACAGTTTCATCTGAGATCTGAACTCTCCCCACTCGAACTGGAAAAAGTCGTCAATTTTCATAATGAGACTTCCTATAGAATAAAAATATATATTTTTTTGGAAAGTCTTCAAGTTTCTCAACATTTTTTTATTTATTTCCACTCGTTAAAGAAAGATAGACTACAGAGACTAACTCTAGTGTAAACTAGAGTCCGACAGAAACCGGTTTTTCAGCCGAAACCGAATGTTCTGCCGTGGTTCCGCAATTATATTTTTTCAAATTAAGGAATGTTGCCGCGAGAAACGATGATAGACGAACGTGCACTAGTGGCGGCTATTCAGGTGTAGTAAGTGAAGTGCCACTTCATCAAAAATAAATAATAAAACATAAAAAAAACATATAACTATTATTCAACTCATTTTTCTCATTTCTATTCCTTATTTCTAAAATTCGCCATGAAAAATCTAGCATATAAATTAACTGCTGGCGCGAGTCGCTTTCCTCCTTTTTCGGCAATGCGACAAGTGTATTGCAAATATAAAACGGACCGAAGTATACACCTCATGCGGGGTTTTGTTTACGCTTTGACGCTCCGTTGCCATAACAACGCTATACTTGCCGGCGGCCAGAATCGCGGGTGGAAGTATCAGGTGTATTGCTTGGTAAATCGCTAGCCTTAAAAAGATAGTATAGGTTTTGGTCGTTTCGTTGGTTTTCACGTATTATTTCGATTGTTTCCGTTTGAGTATTATTAGCGACAGTGATTTTTCACAGGAAGAAATTAAAGGACAGTACAGAGCACTTCTCTATGAAATATTAGATCATATTTTGATGGAAATGGAAGTAAGATTCGAAGATTGTTACAAACTACAATTTCTTTGTCTTGCTGATACTGCAAAGTTTGGCCAGTATAACCAAATTTTTCCCACTAATTCTTTTCAAAATTTATTGGAGATATATGCCGAATCATTTCCAAAAAATTAGCGGCTCAAAAATAAACTTGACCTAATATTTGCTGATGAAAGTTATAGAAATATTTCATTGCAGCAGTTAGTGAAACAAGTTGGCGCAAATAAAGACATTTTTACCGAGGCGTATAAACTTTTTTCGCTAATTTTAACGATATCGTCGACAAGCGTGTCAGTGGAAAGGAGTTTTTCTTGTCTTAAGCGTTTAAAAACTTTCTTAAGAAACACTATATTCCAAGATAGACTTTTATCTTTAGCCAATATTTCAATTCAAAAGGAGCTTCTACAGGAACTGATAAAAACTTAACCATTTTATGAATATATAATTGATAAATTTGCTGCATTAAAAGATAGAAGGATTGATTTGGTGTATAAAATTTAGGTAAGTTTAGATATTAAGACTTTTTACTTAGACTTTTGATAGTTGAGTATTTTCAATTTTGCTAAAATGGTGAATGCGCTTTTTTCCCTTCCTGCACTACACCTGTTTTTAGACCCGCGAGCCGCCACTGACGTGCACGACAACTACCGCAATTAGTTTCGGCCAATTTAGGCCGAAACTGAAACTGTCGCCGAAACTTAGCAGAGTTCGGCCGGACACTAGTGTAAACTAAGTTGACTTTAGTACACAGCATCAGTGAAGTTAATCACTCCCGTACTTTTGGTAAAACCAGGTAAGTCGAGTTACTAGGATTTTATTGTGAATTATTAATTTGATTTTTTTCAACTTTTTTTTTATTTGCTAAACAACAAGACCTATACAGGGTGTTCCACCGGGAACTGCTGCGATCGATTTCTTGAAAACTAGACTTTGGAAAATTTTCAAAATTTGGTAACAATATAAAGTCAGTGGGGAATATACAAATAAAATAATTTAACGGCTCTACCACTTCCGGTTGTACCGGAAGTTAATGTCAACTTCCTTATTTTAAATAGAACACCTTATATATTATTAAATTTTTAGATTCTGCGTAAAATTCTAAACATGTTTTATATATATAGTGTTTTATAACTAAGTTGAACCGTTTTTGACTTATTTTAAATTTTATGTCAAAAATGACGTTTGCAAGCAATCACATAACAATAATTTTTTCTAACCAAAAGCCCTTAATATAAGTTGGGGTTGGGTTCCTCGTTAAGAAAGAACTTTTCTAGTGGACTGTTTTGATATTTTTACAATAAATAAATACAGAGTGGTCAAAAATAATAGTTAAAAATAATAACGACAAAAACCCTAAAAGTCAATTTTTTCAAATGGAAACCCCATCTTTTTTACCTTATCTTATTAACCAACAAAAATAAGGGTAAGTTTGTATAAGGATGTCCATTTCAAAAATTTATAGTTTTTAAATATTACCAATTTAATATTTATCTATACTCACAATGCTTTTAAGGGCGACTTAGTTTGGCTTCTAGTAGGTCCTGGCCTCAAAATGCGGCGCCATAGCCAACTACCCATACTTAAAAGCATTGTTGAATAGATAAATAAATAAATATAAATATACGTTTATTTGTTCCAAAGTATAAAGAAATATACAAATATATACCTCAAAATGAGGTGTGGAACGTGTCACACTATTCTAAAAGGTTAAAATTTTACACAGTAAAATAAATAATTTTACACATAATAAAATACAATAGAATTTACATACCACACATGTAAAACAAATTACAATTAAAATCAAACACCTATCAATAAAATCCTATTTACATAAAAAAATACATTTTAAAATTACACACTTACTACGCTATTCAAATATTCTGTCACGGAATAAAATGGATGGCTATACAGGAATGTTTTTATCTTTTTTAGAAATATATTTTCTGGCAAACACCGTAGATCGTGTGGGACCTTATTCCAAATTTTAATCAGACTATTATGAACATTTCTTTGTATAAATGTATATTTTGTTTTATCTAAAGTTAGATCATTTCTTGTTCTTGTATTATAATTATGTTTTTTATTACTTTCAGAAAATAAGATCCCATTATTATAAACAAATTTAATACATTCAAAAATATATAAATTCACAACAGTCAACAGTTTTTATTTGCAAATATCTGTCTACAACTATCCCGAGATCCCATCCCAAATATCAATCTTAAGCATCTCTTTTGTAGTATCTGAACTCTCTCCGCATCTACTGAGTTACCCCAGAAAATAATTCCATACCTTATTCTTGACATGATATGTGCATGGTACACCTGAAGTGCTGCCTCCATGCCAACTTCATTCGTTAATATTCGAACCGCATAGCAGTACCTTGAAAGCTCACTTGATAGACCCTCGATGTGACTTTTCCAGTCCAGTCTTTGGTCAATGACCATTCCCAGAAAGGAGATCTTCTTTGTAGTTAAGAAATCGGTATTACCTAAACTGTAAACAACTGGCTCCGTTTCCCTTGCTGAATATTTGATTATCTGTGTTTTTTCTATATTCATTAATAAGTTATTTCTTAAAAACCACTCTTTTAAGTCCTCAAGCGAGCCTCCAATATGCCTTTCAATATCACAATCATTTGTTTCACTAATGATAACAGAAGTATCATCAGCATACATAACCAAGTGTTCTTTTATGATCTCTGGCAGTTCATTAGTGTACACATATTAAATTGTTAATATTTTAAAAACTATAAATTTTTCGAATAGACATCCTTATAAAAACTCACCCTAATTTTTGATGCTTAATAGGATAAAATAAAAAAATATGGGGGTTTCCGTTTAAAAAAATGACATTTAAGGTTTTTGTTGTTATAATTTTTAATTATTATTTTTGACCACTCTGTATTTATTTATTGTAAAAATATTAATACAGTCTACTAATGTAGTTCTTTCTTTACGAGGAACTCAACCCCAACTCATATTAAAAGCTTTTGGTTAGAAAAAAATTATGGTTGTGTGATTGCTTGCAAACGTCATTTTTGACATAAAATTTAAAATAAGTTAAAAACGGTTTAACATGGGTATAGAGCACAATGTATAAAATATGTTTAGAATTTTACGCAGAATCTAAAAATAAATAATATATAGGGTGTTCCATTTAAAATAAGGAAGTTGACATTAACTTCCGGTATAACGGGAAGTTGTGAAACATTCAAAATATTTTAGATGTATGTCCCCAATGTCTTTATATTATTACCAAATTTTGAAACATTTTCAAACCCTACTTTCCGAGAAATCGATCGCATCAGTTCCTGGTGGGACACCCTGTATGAAAACAAAGCAGCTTAAACAGATTAAAATAGCATACGAAAAAAAAAATTAGTCAAATTAGTAATACAAATTAAAAAACTTGTAACTTGACTTACTTGGTTTAAGCAAAGTATAGAAGAGCATACCCTAGACCAGTTTCTCTTGGGAGAGTTCAGGAACCCATACGTTGTTGCTATGATATTTTATAGTGGGGATAAGTTTCCTTGATTTATTTATTTACGAACCAATTGTCTAATATAAAAAGGAAGTTACAACCAAATAAATTTAAATCAAACATTCATAACCTAACCTTTGTATCACAAACTAATTTTTTACTCATCTACAGATCCCCAGCAGTTTCTAAAAAAATCAATTCTTACTAGCCTATCTGATCTAGTTTAAAATAAGTTTTGGTTATAGTTATGATGGGAATTAACTTAGAAACAATGGTTTAGTCTTGTTTGCTGGAAGGAAACATTAAGTCAAATTTTACTAAAATTCCTTGCTGTTACTTATATGCAATATATCTTAAGAGCTTATGTTGAACTTTATATATGGACATTATAAGACGGGTACCATGTGAGAGAAACATATTCCAGATCAGCAGCGGGACTCCGTGTACTGTAGTATTCGACAAATCGACTTTATTCTAGCTCACTCGCATTCTGTGTTCAAAAAACACTCTTGAAGTGGATCAAATTGGTCGCCTATAAGCGATGTCTCCGAACGTGTCGAATCTATTAAAATTTTAAAAAGTCGTACATAACCCTAAAATAAATTTAGGTGTTCGTTAATTTGCTATGATTTATTTATTTATTTGGTTATTTTTGTGTTTTTAAAATGCAAAATTTTATTGTTTTTTACAATGATAGAAAAATATAATTCTAGTTCTAGCCATGTGTTTACTGTCCAACCAATGTGACCTTGATTTTTGCAAAGATTCACAATTGTATAAACCTAATTTGTTATTGAATTTTTTAGTTTAGATAAATTGGTCACATATTTGCTGATTTAAATTATTCACAGTAGGGAATATTGATAGCTATTTATTTGAAAAATAGGTTAAATTAATCTTCAGAAAAATTTTATTTCATAAAAGAAGGGAGTATCCGATAGACGTAATAACTGGTAATGCCATAGTGCATAATTGACTCCAAGAGTAAAAGAAAATAAAATTAAATTAAAAACCTAACCCATTTTTGTTCCGTGTTAAAAACAATAATTAAAACTCAATTCCTCAATAATGATATTCCGTAATCTAATTCGCAATAGCTGTATGTGTGTCCTTTTTATCTTGCACAGTTAAACAGAGAAGTATTAGTACACATATAGACAAATTAGGAACATTTCCGATGTTTAGTCTATTGTGACACAGAGTACCAAAAAGTGCAATTATCGACTTCTTGAGTAAAAATCTACGATAGAAAGCGAGGTGTAAAATTCTATAGAACACGGAGTCCCGCTACTGGTCTCACTAAGGTGATGTTATGATTATGCTTTGTGATAAATATTTTCCTTTAATTTTTATTTCTAATTACCCAACTTTTTAAATAACCATTTAAAGAATATTTTATAAGTTAAAAACTGTTTGTTTTTCTTATACCATCAAAATACAAACATTGTGCCACTTCTAAACTTCCATGGGCAACTTTTTCTAATGCGTGGAAAGGGGACGGTCTAAAAAAACAACAAAACGCCTCAACGTATCAAGAAAGCTTTCAATGCCGGTGTTTCCTGTCTAATCTCTACTTGCTAGTTGCTTGCACTCATTGTGAAGAATAGACATAATAAAAAGAAAATATCTTAAACTTTTAAACATATCTTTACTCCCGTTAATAAAAACTTTATACTTAAAAATAAATTGGTATTTAAAATGAATATAGTATTGTCTAGTCACATTCCAGATTATTTTATATTTATGGTATATGCAAGGCTATTTGAAACAAGATACCTCTCTTTATCCTATTATTTTAATGATTTTTTATAAAAAATTAAAAACGTCAATACATGCTGGATAATTTATTTATTATGATGCACTCTTTTACTTAAACTCTTCTAGGCAATGCAATTTTCTTTCAAATCTACTGATATCTTAGTAAAAAATTAAAAAGGTATTTTAAAGAATTTTACAATAATAGTTTGTGAAATATGACGATTTAAATTCAAAAAAAATATATTTTTTTTGTTATAAAATGTGGGTATGACTAATGGGAGAATCTAAACTACCGTTTGCATTCTTTATCTTTTTCCCACAAAAAAGGTATAGCTTGTTTTAATCGATATCTTATACCGTTCTTTATAAAATCGCCTTTTAAAAATGTAAATATCAATGTAAATATCATATCAATTACATAATCGATGTACATAAAATAATTAAAAAGGGTAAAAATATTATAAACAGTGTTATGTGTATTATAAACTTTAAGGGGCATATAAAACACCATTTAAAATTATTATACAATATTTATATGAATTTTTTGTTACATATAAAATGCTATAATTATTTAAAATGCCATTTTAAGCCGCGTCCAGACTTGCAACAATTCGCCAAACATCCGTCCAAACTAACCAACCTGTTTGCGCGCTCCTTTGACGCCAAAAACCGACGAGCTCTAAATCACCGGCGAATCATTCGCCAAGCCCTTGAAACGACGTGAATTCCGTCCACGTCCGCGCTATGTGGGCGGTATGCGGCGCGCTATTCGGCGCGGCGAATTGTTGCAAGTCTGGACGCGACTTTAAGCTGTTTTTAACAGTTTGAAAGTTTTCTTAGATGCAATTTTTTTGCAGAAATTTCTTGATCTGTGCACGCACACTTTGAAGCGATTTTTAAAAATCCAAAAATGCGCGTACGCATATCGTCAAATTGCAGCAAGAAAAAATTGCATGCAAGAAAACTTTCAAACTGCAAATAACAATTTTAGGAAGAACGGTAGAAGATATTAAGTCAAATAAGGTATATCTTTTTGTAGAAAAAGATGAAGGAATAAAATGGTAATAGCAAAATATGATATTTTTCACCTTTGTCCCAGATGCATGAATAAATGCAAGAAAAATCGTCACATCCTGTATAATCTCGACCTACTAAACAGCCCTTTACCTATGGAAAATATCATTAATACTGTAGCAACGATAATTGTTATAAATTAAATAATATTTTTATTTTAACTTTGAAGGTCAATAACGCCCTAACGAAGGGACATAGAACTTTTTTATAAATAACACTAACATTATTTTAACTCACTCTATCACACCTATCATTTACCACATTATCATTCCGGACACCCTGTATATCTTAATGTTTTTGTAATCTTTTTAAATTTTTAGATTTTTTGTGACTTAAGTTTTTTAGGAATTACGGGTATTTGTGTTTAATTGGCAAATACTTTGATTTTTGCTTTTAATCTTTATCTACTATAGCTTTGTTAGTAGCGCAGTCATAAACTATCAGAAACCGTCAGACGCAAGCGCATTTCGTTAAAAGTGTTCGTAGAGACGAAATACCAAACTGCTGATCAAAAATCACCTGTTTGCAGACGTCGACAAGAATTTTAAATCAAAGTATAAGAAAAAAAAATATTAATGGATGGTATTTATTTGGGTACACGCCAATAATTAAATTAAAATTATTAAAAACATTAAATGTAAAAGATTTCAGAATATTCTAAAAAAGATTTAAATTTTAAATTTTAAAACCCTAATAATAGTTAATTTTTTTGTATTCAATTTATCTTGACAACGGTGGCAGATTTTCCACCGAAACGTCGATTTTTAATCAACTTTTTTAATTTTTTTTTTTGTTTTTTAGTACTTTTAATTTAATTTTTGGCGTGTACCCAAATAAATACCATCCATTAAATGAATCCGCCGAACTACAGAACATATCTTCAATAAAAGGAGTATTTCCAGAATGTTTTAAGATATCCAAGGTTGTGCCCATTTATAAAACAGGGAAACAAATGATTATAATAATTATCAACCCATATCGATAATACCAGGATATGCAAAGGTTTTCAAATACCTTTTAAAGGAACAACTTTATGAGTATTTCAAGAGTAATGGCCTATTTTCCATTATACAGTTTGGATTTAGGGAGGGTCTCTCGCCAACTAGTGCCAGAATAAACATATTAGAGTACATTGCATATGCTTTCAAAGAAGGCCACCTTCTATCTAAGGGCGGCTTTTTGCAATCTCTCCAAAACATTCGACTGCGTATCTCACAGAGTACTCTTGGATAAACTAGAATTTTATGGGGTTGAAGGAAGATCATTGCAACTGCTGAAGAGTTATCTGTTAGACAGAAAGCAACAAACACTTTACAAAGGAAAGGTGTCCTCTCAGCAAACTGTGCAGCATAGTGTGCCACAAGGTTCATTATTGGGTCCACTTCTTTTTCTCATTTATATAAACGATAAATGTAACTTCAAACTCTAGGCTGTGGCTGTTTGCTGATACTACTCTGGCAATTTCAGATAAAGACCTGCAACGTCTTGTTAACACTATAAACGTCGAAGTTCGAGAATTAATTTACTGGTTTCAAGCAAACAAACTTTCATTAAACAGGTCTAAAACTATAGAAGTTGTTTACAGTTTTAGGGAGATCTCCCAGGAGAACGCTGAATATGCAAGGTTTTTGGGTGTAAATCTGAATCCTGGTTTAACGTTCGAGAAACACATTGATGCAGTTTCAAGAAAACCATCAAAAAACATCTTTCTCCTAAAAAATCTATTGAGAATCCTTCCTTTTGCTGTGCTTATGCAGGCACACCATTCGTTTTTCCAGTCGACTGCGACCTATGCAATATTGGCATGTTTTGTAAGTCTTAAAATTATAACCATTCCTTCTAGATACATCTTTGAGTGTGTGCTATATGCCCACAACAACCAAGCCAGATATAACTTAAATAGAGATTTCCACTCATATGCTACTAGAGTGGGAAATGACATTCCACTCGACTACTTAAGACTGAATAGGACTCGCCTGTATGTAAATTATTATGCCCCTCTTTTTATAATAAACTGCCACAAGAATTAAAAGTAACAACCTCCTCTGCGTTTAAGGCGAAAGTTAAAGATTACCCTGTATAAAAGGCATTGTACAATTTTGAAGAATTTTTAAATAGTAATGTAAGTCTATACATTGTAACAGTGTAAATATTTTATTTCGTGTATAAAAAGTGCGTTTTTTATTATGTATGTCCAAACTGAGTTTACCTTTTAAAAATTATTAATTATTTTTAAAAAATTTGTGAGACCTGCGGACGTAAGGAATAATAATTTATTATTAATTACTTGAATAAAGATTTGAATTTGAATTTGTTGTGAACTAGTTCCTAACCGTCAAAATAGTCTGCTGCTTTTGCAGAAATTTTTAGTTGGAGACATGCGCAATGACCATTACTGTAATTTCATTTGATTTTACAGTTCGCTCGTTTGTAGTTGTTTACAATTTCAACATTTTAGCCCTTAAGTGTGTTTTCAGTCTTTGGTTTTAGAAATTATTTTAATATTTATTAGGGTATTTATTTATTTATTTATTTACGGGCAAAACCCATTTACAAATTTACAATGTTTGCAAATAATTATAATATTCACAATAATTAAAGTAATAAATAT